>WBMZ01011166.1:0-240330 GCA_013400975.1 Atrichornis clamosus
GGTGCCGGGGGCGCTCCCACACGAGCTTGGGAAGCTCCCCAGCAATGGCGGCCCTGGAAAAAAAGGCAGGGAGAAGGTGCAGGACGGGGGGAAGATTCAGTTTTCTTGGGTTTCTCACGTGTCCGGACCATTTTCGTTGGTGGTGGCAGCAAAGCCGAGATCTTCAGCCGAGGTAGCAGGCAGCCGGCTCTCTCCGGAGGGAGAGAGAGAAGGCGCGGGAGATCCGGCTCCTCCTGGAGCCCCCAGGCAGATGGAGAGGATCTGCCGGCAGTGATGCCGTAGCAGATGATGCAGGTGTCCAGCGAAACAGCAGGGAGGAATCCCCGGGCAGCTGGGCAGGCTCCCACAGCCAAAAACCACACTACTCTCCCTGCCCGCCGGGCGAAGAGGGGAAGGGAGAGTCCCAGAGGCTCCTTACGGCTCCCCCCCTAACCCGCCACTGTTCTCTCGCCCCCTTAGTGTTTCTAAAGCCATGTCAAGGACCTAGCCAGCCGTGATCGGCCACTTCTTTTGTGCCTTTAATCACCTACCATTCACTTAGGTGGCTACACCCTGCTTCTCCCAGCATCTCCCTGGTAACCGAAAATGGGAAGAAAATTCACCAAGAAACACAAACCCACCACACTGTCCAGGCTGGGCAATAAGTTGTGTATTGAATCATGTAGTCAATGTGTGCTTACGGCAAAACATGTTAGAAACCCTAATTATCTAATCACATAGACTACTAACAAGATAAAGAACGGCCATTTAAAAAATGGTTTATTGGACCTAAATCTTTGTGTTCTTTTGCTTTTTTATGAGTTTTATTCATACGTACCCCAATTACAAATCCTGTAATGCATAAAGAATGACAGTAGGAAAGAACTTTTTCTTGTCAGAGTTGATTCTACCAATTAGAGCAATCTTACAAAAGGTTCTTGAATTCATATATTTGGTATGTCTTCAGGTGAATCACATTATGTTATAGTAGATCACAGCCAGGTATTTATTATTACTTTTATGTGAAACATGCGTTCCAGAATGACTGCAGAGAATGAGAGGTTTCAGCCGGCAGTGCCCGTGGTAAGCTGTGTTTCTGAGAGAACAGAGCTAGGTAACCCCGTAACAGCTCTTTGGCTTAAGGATTTTTGGTGCATTGTAAATTGGTAAACTTGAAGCTGGTACACATTTGGGAAGCCAGAAGGAAATTTCATCTGTTTTTTATTAAGGATATAGGAAAACCTGTAGCTTTGCAGAGGTTTTTAATGCAATGTACTCTAAGTACAAGCACAGTCTCAGTACATTTTGGATCACTCTTCTGCCGTGTATTATACAATAATCAATGGGCTTTTACAAGGCATTATTAAAACAAAGCCAAGTTAATATCAATTTATCTCAAAGATGACAGACCTTTGAATATTTTATCCATCTTTATGTTACATATAACCATATTAACTTTATTCTTTAACAATTAGTCCATCAAAGCAATATGATTCCTTCAACTTCTGAAAGTCTCAACCCCAAAAATAAGGAATTATGCAGTACCTCTGTTTGACAAAGCCCTTAGAAGAAAAGAGGAGCAATGTTTCTGGGGTCAGCATTTGAACTCAAGCATACCATTAACGTACTAGACTCCCAAATGACTTATGAGGAAGATCAGTGGTAAATAAAAGTTTAAAAGAACCAAACATAATGAGGTGTCAGTAGAAGTAAAAGTCTAGAAAGTTTTCAAGGGCAGATAGTATTACATTAAAATCAGAAGCATTAATTATATTTTGTTTTAAACACCATTTTCTCAGGATATTTTCTCCATAATTGTATATTAAAATAAAATGCATTATTTTCATGGGCAAGAGAGATGGCATGGTACATCATAACACTACAGATATGATGGGAAGGAATATGAAGTAGGATCTTATTTCATAGAAATTTAAATGAGGGGGTTTTAATGATTATATCTGAAAACGTACAGTATTATTATAGTTATCTAGATACAAAATATTTAACATTTTCTTTCAATTTGTAGTTATTAAGCAAAAATGGCAATCTTCCACATAATATTTATTTTTTAGGGTTATGCATTTTACAGAGCTGACACTAATAGCCTGTCTAGATCTTTTCTAAGTAGGCAAAATACTTAGCTAAAATAACTGTTACTGATTATGGAATGTATAGTCAGCAAATAACAAAAACAAATTAGAAAGTCATAATATTATTTATAACCATGAGCAATTAAAATTTTTGAGGCAAGTTATATGAAGGAAATGAGAAAAACATTAATGGGAATAATGGATTTAAATCATGACACACTAATAATGAGATCATTCAATTTAAAATGTTAAATAATTCAGTCTATTATATTCTAAATGCAATTTCTCAACACTAATTATCACTGAATTATTTTTACTGTATTATTTTTGTGACTTCTATTGTAAGCCATTAATTTAACATTAAAAGGTGAAGTGATTATACAACATAACAGGGAATGCAATGAGAAAAATGATCATGAAAAATCAAAGAAAGTTTAACTGGCTTTTGATGCTATAAAAAGAATCTTAGAAAAAGTTTTCTGTTTCGAGGTGTCTGTCAGCTTATATACTTATACATGTTTGTTGTGCTGTGAGTGAGACTTCAGGCAGAAGAAAACAGTGTGACCACAACTCCAGTTCCTCTTAACAAGCCTTGTTATGAAATGCAAAGCAACCAAACAATACGGTCCTGTGCATTTCATCTCATTTTCTAATGGCTACTGCTGTCCATGTCTAAGAAGAGGACTTCCAAATTTATTTACCTTCCAAACTTGTTTACATGTGAATAACCTCGTAACTACAGAATGCCACCTTCATTATGTGAAAAATATACTGTCACAATTATATCTCCTTGCTTTTGATAACTTGTACCCAAACTCAGTCAAACTTATGGGAAAAAAATTCAAGGAATTCATTTCTCAAGAGGCAGTCCCAGACTGTTAAGAATCAAAACTGATTGGAGAGGGGCAAGGAGGAGGAAATTCAGTTGGGGTAAGTTAGCCATCAGGAACATCCACAGTTGCACTAAGGACCGGCATACACAGAAGACAAGGTTCCCAGGGTGATCACATGTTAGGGCTTAATAGCAATCCATCCCACCCCACCCCATCACTCCTAGGGTGTTGGATTTTTATTGCAGACTGCCAACCACTAGGAGGCAAGTGAGCAGTTTCACATAAAACTTTCTACGTCACTAAAATGTCTTAAACAGACAGTCCTTCCTCCTCCATCTACTGTGGAATGTCATCAATTATTTTAACTTACAGTTATTTTAACCTACACTAGTAGGGAGGAAAATTTCCTAAATTTTTTAATTTCTTGTTTATTGCTGACCTTCATACTGAAGAAGATGGAGGACCACAGTTTCTTTCTTAGAAGAAAGACAGTGATTACCACAAAGGTTAAAGAAGTTGGGTAATAGAAGAAAATATCAAACCCTATTTTGGGGTTCTTGGGAGTTTCTTAGAACTTCTCAAGGTCAAGTTTTTCTAGAAATAAAGAGTTGGAAAAACCCAACAAAAGCCCTCATGAGATGGACAAAGGTGGTAGGAATAGTTGACTCTGAGGAAGAGATACTGGTTTTCAGACAACACTAGAATAAGGGATGAGCTTTATAAATAGACTGCATGCTACATTACTTATCCCAAATGTTTGGATTACTCTTCCTTTTGTTCGGTACTATCTTTGCAGAATAACTTTGAGCAATAGAAGTGAAAAAAAAAGGCAAGAAAAAATAAGCTGAAGTGAGTTTAGGAACTTCTGCATTGCTGAAATTGCACTGTGAAAGTTCTGCTGTTTATTTCAGTTATATTACAGTCTTTTCAACTTATTGCCAGCTTCTTCCATGAATTTGACAGTGTAATATTGTGTGACAGTTAAAACCTTACTTCACATAAATGTAGTTTGATTTCAGGCATTCCAAACAAATTTAATAGAGTTCTGTCTCACACTGATAAAGAAAGAAGATAGACATACATAACCAATAGCATTTTTGAAAGTTTTTTGCCAAGCCATACTATGTAGCTTCAGCTGAGAAAAATCATTTTGTTGAAAATTACCCTATGGAGTCTAAAGAGAGTTCTATGAATTTCAGTCCTGAACTTCAAATCCTGTATACAAGTAATATCTGAGTCATGAGAGGTTCACACCATTCCGTCCTGCATCACTTGTCAATGACCTTCTTTGACCTTATAAAAAGACTTAGAAAAGAAATGAGTATCGAGTTGCTCTATCATAAAAAGGTAGTATTTAGTATGAATATTCCCATTCCAAACCCTCAAGTTCCATTAAATAGCTAGTATGCGTTTAATAAGTTCATTATTCAAAGGATAGTATTTCAAGATAGACAGTTTACAAATTGTTATACATCTATCTTTTTGTACTATTATATTCAGAAGGTTGCAAGAAGAGAAAGCATTCATCACCACATGTGCAAATTAGGCTGCAGTAGAAAAGTTAATGAAAAAAGTTGAAAGAGAAGAAAGGGACAGAGGACCTTATTGCTTACCCAGGCTCTTCACAGTGGTACTTGATGGGAGGGAGAGAGTGGAAGTAGGACAAGACTGAATATAAGAAAAAATGTTTTTGAAGAAAAACTTTTTTCAACCTGAGTACAGTCAAAAACTGGAACAGGTTGCACAGAGAGGCTGAACAATCTCCATACTTGGAAGTTTTCAAGGTGTTACTGAATAAACCCCTGAGTGACCTGGTCTGATCTCATTGCTGATTGTTGATTTTGAGCAGGAAGTTGAACTAGAGACCTCCCACAGCCTCTTGCAACCTGAATTAGTATTTTATCCTATGATTGTATGGTACTGGGTACCCAACAGCTGTAAAAAAGAGAAGACTTAGGTAAAGTAATAGGAAAAAGGAAAATTATTGCCAGATGGGAAAAGAGGTAAGAAAGCCCTTATTGCAGTAACTTTCCCTACTTGTTCCCTATTGCAACTATAGAAGGAGGCAGGTACATCCAAAATTAGGAACAGGAAAGATGCCTGTCTAGAAAGTCTTCACACTAGCCCTGGAACGAGTGATGGGGCTGGAGTGGGGAGTCTGCCAAGGTGATTTAGATAATTATGGCCAAGAAAAACCATATATGTTGAGGGTAATCTAGAATTATTCTTTCCTTATGCTATGTTTTGGTTTTGTGACTCTTATAACAGAATTGTATTTCTATTCTTATCTTGACAGAAGTCAGTATGCATACTCTCTTATATTTAAATCTTGTCACACCATAAACCAGAGTCACCTCATGTATGGAAGATACAGCCTTCCCTAGAAAGGTGGACATAATTGGGGTGCACTGAAAAGAAGTGTTTGTGCCATCTGGATTCAGGGCTCCTCCTGAGTCTCCATGTTGCTTCCACACTAGGTTGCAGGTGTCTTTTTGTGCTGTTAACACTGGTTTATGCAGAGAAGGACAACTCCCTTGCTATGTCTGGAAGTTCTTTGATGAGAAGCTTTGATGAAAATGGCTTCACACTTCAGGAGGGAGGGATGGAAAGGAAACTTGTCACACTAGCATAAAACATACCTGTAAAAGTCTTAACAAGATTTTTTTTATTCAGTTCATTGCCTTCCTAAGATGAAAGACTGAGTTCCATTCCTAAGACTAATCCTTTTTTTTGCCTACATATTCAGAACAGAAATAAAACTATTAACTCTTCTGAAGTTCACAGCTAGATGGTATTGATAGTGACACTGGAGGAGATGGGAAAGCAACTATTAGCTTCACTTTACCTAAAAGTGAAATAGGAAAAAATATATAAAATGTCAGTATCAAGGATATTAGTAAATATCTATGAAGAGATGTATAAATATTAAAATAATTTCTGATTTCAGGAAAAAAGGTGGAGTTGAATGTGCAACCATGGACAATAACATTTTTGTCTTATACAACTTTGTTTCTCTTTTAGTGGCAGAGCATTACTATAACACTGGTTGAGAAAGTGCAGATGGTTGCTGTAATCCTAGGATCTCTGTTCTTAGTAGCAAGTGTGACTTGGCTTCTATGGTCAGCCTTCAGCCCTTATGCAGTATGGCAAAGAAAGGACATCCTTTTTCAAATCTGCTATGGAATGTATGGTTTTATGGATCTAGTATGCATAGGTAAGCTCAAAATCTTTAAACAGCACAGACTGTGGTTTAAGACTGTGACTATTTCTATTTTTCTAATTGGTCACTCTAATCAATCACTCCAGTTCTTTGCAGATTTATTCTCAGCTGATACCTTTGGCAAGTGCTGCTTTTTACAGTGTTACAAATACTGCAGAGGGAAAAGAATCAAAGAAGCTTCCCAAAATCTTAGCGATGAGAACAGGGTCAGTTTAAATTTCTTGAAAAAATAGACCACTAGGAAAGTTTAGGAAGTTAAAGAGACAAAAATATCACAGACATTATTAAAGTAATTAGTAAATTACACACTGTCAAGTCTTCTTCTGATGCCACTTTGAATTAGCTTGTACCATCATGAAGCGCAGAAGAAGCCCTTGAGGATGTCATCAAACTGCACACCCAAAATTAAGTTGCACAGACTTATATAGGTCACTGTGCTAGTAATGGAGGAGAACAGAGAAGGCAGGCATGAGTCCTTTGCACATCATAAACAGTTATGAAACACTCACACAGTGCTAACTATAGTAACTCTTGCTTTACTATTAAAAAGTCTTAAGTCGTTTAGCTGAAATCTTGTAAAAGAAAATACATTTTACTGCAAAACTATATTGACCACTTTTAAAATTTCTGAAAATACACTGAACTCCAGGACATTTAAATAGAAATCCCTTTACTATACTTTTAAATGAATAAAAGGGCTCAGCTACATGTCCTATTACATGCTGATTTCCAAATATCACCTCTTACAGCTTAACACCCAATATTGAGGGCTTTGCTTTTGTTTAAAAAAAAACACTGAACAAAGATAAAATATGCTTCAAGCATTCTAAACATTTCATTTATATGGAATTCTGATTTGTTTCAGGGTTTTTACCCCAATAAAAAAATTACTTTGGTATGCATGAGCTAGTTGAAATAACCAGTTGTTTCAAACTATTTTCATAATTTGCATTTATTTTTCTGTTAAAACACCTAACCCAGATTAAATGAAAAATCTGTCAAGAACATTTGTGTGTGTTCAGAAATATTACTGTATTTATCTACAGAAGTAAATATTTGGAAGGTGAGCCTTCCATAGATTGGTACATGGCAGTTATGTAGCTGCCTTTCAAGCCAGCCAGGCTCAAACCACCACAGAACTGGAAGCTACTGAACAACTTGTGCCTCATGTGGCCATGGAGCTTCTGGCCCAACAGGCACCATGCAGGAGCAAAGCAAACATGCAGCTGTCTTCCCCCACAAGATAAACTGACTGCCTGTAATTAAATAAATGCATAATTTATAGTCCTATCATAAATCATGCATTGGAATTTCAATGTAAGGCTGACTATAATTAAACATATTTGGACACTGTTTTGTAGTTACAAAGTTCACTGCAGATATGACTTAACAGTTTACTAGACTGTATCTGGAAATTCAGAAGCTGTCTAAAGGAGGTTTGGTAAGTGATGAATTCTGATGATCCAGATTCATTCAGACCCACTTATTCTGCATATAATTTCAAGTAGTTTGCGTTTTGTAAGCTTGTACGATCAGGAGTTCTTGTAACTCTTGTAACTATTCATTAATGTAGTCAACCTTATTCAATTTTGTCTTTTTCTTTCATCATAAAATGAGGGGGGTTAGATTGATAGTTTTAATTTAAAACATTCAAATAAAATTCTCTAATAGATGTATGTAATTATTACTTACAAATGATTTTTAAAAATCCAAACACTTTCCATTATGCTGATGACTTCCCAAGGCATTAACTTATGATTTTACTGTTATTATATATAATCTCTTATATCATAAAGCTTGTAGTGCTTACAACCAGCCACAATTCTCTCTTAGTATCTCCTCTCATTTGTGTTTAGTTATCCATGGTGTTCTCTTAGTTTTTGATGGGATTTACAGTGAATGAATACCTATAGTCCCACTGTAATCTCTGTTTATTTCAATGAAAAAATCTGTGCAGACATAAAGGTTTTCCTGTGCAGCACATATTTCAAGATAATGCTTGAGTTACTGGTGGTATGACCAAGATTTATTCCAACTGGCTTCAGTTATGCCTCCCTACAGCTTTGCAGAAACAATACAAATCTTTTTGTTCATTTGTGAAGTGTAAATATCTTCGCACAACAAGTGTGAAGCACTTTGTGAAATGTTTTCTATAATGTTTAAAAGCAGTTTGCCTAAAGGTACTGACATATTTGTATGACATCTTTGAAAACTTGCACATAATAATTTGTCTTCCCAATGATTTACCTACGTATCATTCGTAGCATACCAGTCACTTCCTTATTAAGTAAATTACATGTAACTTGTATTTTGCTTCTTAGTTTTGTTTTGCATTTCAACAACACAAAAATCCCAAAGATTATAGATCACCAGTATAATATATTCTGTTCATTCCAGTGTACATATTTTATTGGTATTCATTGTTCTCTTTTTTCTATTCTGAATTTTTCCAGAATTTTTCCTAACAAACAGGATCATTTTTACTTACCAGTGTTGGCTTTAACCCTATAAGTCATTACCTTGTACTTTTCTGCATCAAAACTGGGTGTATAGATTTTTGACGTGTGTGATTGGTTCAAGTTTTCCTAAGGCAAACCTTGAACATCCTAATCAAGCAGAATACAGCCTGTGCATCCCAGAGCTATTGCAGTGATAGTGCTAGGATCAGACCATCCCTGGAGGGATTGCCAAAGGGAGTGAGTTAATGAGTTAATATGAAAGGAATTAAGAATATAAATCCCTTATCTAGCCACTGAAGGACAATTCATCAAGCCTTTGCCATTCTACTTGGTAGATGTAGCAATTATTTCACATAACAGGAAAGTTGTAGAATTTTATTTATTTTCACTGGAAAATAGTCATAACTACTGGTCATAAATGGTTCTAACAAGAACAAAGTCTCTCACAAATAATAACAGCTGACTTGTAATCCCAGAACAACAGGACTGCTCCTTTACCGAGTGAAAAACAGTTGTAAGGTAGCACTAGAAACGTCTGGTGCCAGTAGCACAGTGGCAAGGGAGTGAGAGATGGGAGCCAGTGCAAGGTGTGAAGTGCCTGCTGAAAGCCTCTCTCTTCCCCGATAAGGAGCTTGATGCCTGGCAACACTCCTGTAACTCCTTGGTGGTAAAAATGCACAGGCTGCAGTTACTTGCAATGAACACTTCTAGCAGCACTTTATGTTCCTTAACTCAGAAAGTCTTTTTTTCTCCTACACTAGATCTAATTCTAAATAGTCTATAAAGCGTTATGTTATTATTTTTAGAGTGGACATTTCACTTCAATGCTGTAAGCAACTGATTACTTTTTTTTTTAAATATCTATGGGCCCTAGAATTGTTCTAAGACATGGCATTTTTTCCAGAGGTAAAATCTGTTTTTGAAAATGGTCTTTTATTCCTGGATGAAATCTTGTGATGTTTCTGGGAGGACCATTCCTAGATGATTATATGTAAGATTAGTGTGATAAATGAGATAAAGTTGTAACCTAATACCACCAAATCTGAATGAAGCAAGACATGTTGCCTACTTGTAGAGACATTCAATATGAAAAAATGTCAAGTATCATGTGACTCAGGGTAAGAAATCCTTTGAATGGAGTGAAAGAATCTCATAGTACTTGCCAAAAAAAGAAAAGAAAATTAAGATTATCCATAGTCCTATTGTCTGAATCCCACTGCAATCCCTATGTCTTAGAGATAAAACCCAAACTCTTCTTAGAACCATAGGACATTTTAATGGTCCCATTATCCTAAAACTCTGTTCCTTGTAGGTATTAATTGGACAGAACATCAGAACAGCTAACAGTAGTAAATTCTAATATTTTTTCTTGGGATCACCTGAATCAAACAAATATTTTTTTTCCCCCTACACGTGTCCAGCTATGTCCTCTGTGCTGTTGAAATCATGGTATTTGGAACAAATCAGTATTTTTCATGGGTTTATTCTTGTATTCTCTCGTACCTACATTCAGTGCTGTGGCACTCATAAGAGAAAGGAGATTCTTTGCTGTCTTCTTATAGCTGCACTTCAGTGACTGACTACTTATATTTTGAGCATCAGAACTCCTCTGGGCCTGGAAAATCTCCAGCATTTAAACCTTACCCAGATTTCCTCTTGTTTGTAGTCTTGGAACTGTTGATGCTGAGAGCTTTTTTCCCCCCCCAGTTCTCTTGCCTCTTCGACGTAGGTTTTTTTCAATCTGTAGTTCTATCAAGAAGGAAGCTAAAACTTTTTATGAGAGGAATTATGAAAGTGCTCCTTTTTTCCTTAAACATTGCCAAATCTGACAACTTTATTTCAAGGCTTGCAATATTTGATCCTTTGTTTGGTAGCTCTTTTAAAGTATATGTGACTGACAGCTTCCATTGTAAAGGAAATTTCTCTTCCTTGTCAATGTTGAAAAATTTTGAAAACATAATTTCAATAAATCCTGAAAGCCCCAAACAGTAAAAAAGAACTTCCTGAAAGAAGTTGTCCTTTGACTTTTTTTATTAGAATTTTGGGAGGATACTTTTGACTGTTTGAATGCACTTCATGTACCTCAATGATCCTTTCTCAAATGCTTCCTTCTCTATTCTGAAATATATTGTTCAGGTTCCAACGGAATGCAGACGTATCTTTACATTGGAATAAATAGGTTATTTTAATTTTTCTTCATCACAGACGTGAGAGAAATTGGGCCAAATAATGCTATGTTCCAGTGTCAGGTTGAGGAAGATTATCCTCATCTCCTTTATCATTTTATAGAAAACCCAGTAGAACACAAAAGGGTGGATCTTTGTCACAGCAGTAAAACCATGGCTTATTTGGTTTGTAGATTCTGTACGTGATCAAACATATTTATTCTTTTTAATGCAGTTGAGCCAGACTTGAATTTATGTATTAACTGAATTATTATTAGTAGTATTATGCTAAATTTTTAAGACAGGTAGCTTTATCTGACAGGACAAAGATAGAAATATTACAGTCAAGAAAAATTTCCACTAAAATGCTATGCTGTTAAAAAATACATTTAGAATATTTACTATTTAGTTAAGTTTATATTGTGCTACTTCTGCTGTATTGGATACTTACAATTAATTCTAGGCAACTTGAAAGCCTTACAGAGATGCTGCATTCACTATCATGTTCCTTCTGAAAGAAATCTTTGAGTTTCTCCATTTTTAGTGTAATGATCTTTAAAAATGTGTTAGCGTAGGCATTGCTATCTGCAAACCATTGCACTTGAATCTGAGGGCTGCTGTTCATGTAAATATTTTTATCATCCTTTCTGCTTGTGTCATCTTTCTGTGAACATCTCCTTTCTGGTATCAGTTAACCATGCTAAAGGACCTCAGACACTTAAATCACAATTTTGTTGTGTAGAAACAGGTGATACACAATCTCTTGGGATAAAGGACTATAGTCTTTGACATCATCTTATAGATGTGGCCATGTATAGGAAAATTTTAGGCAAGAAGCACATGGGACAAAAAATTTATAAGTGTTTTTGGCTAGAGAGATTGCTCTCCTCCCAGAGCAGGGAGCCAGAGAAAACACATCATGTTGCTCAGAGCCATGTAAATGTCCTCAGCCAGGCTGGTTGAGGAAAAAACTAGTAAGAGGGCAGAAGCCCCATGTGACTCCCTATTAAATCCGTATTTGAAATACTCACACATAAGAAGACTGAGTATAAATATATGCATACAGACAAAAAGTTAGGAGCTTCATTGCTTTAAATAAGTTTGCTTGCATGCATGCAATAGGTATAAATATTAGCTACCTGGAAATTCATAAGCAGATTAGTCTGTTGAGGACTCCAGAAAATCTGTATTTTCCTTGAAGGACCTTTTAAAAAGTTTCCTGGATCTCAACAAAAAGATGATTTGCAACTTTTTTCTGTCGAATATTGAAGAGAAAGAAGAAAGCCTACCATCCTTACCATGCTCATCATAGTTAATAATACCATTTAATTTCTTCTTGTTCTACTGAAGCAAGACAGGAAAGTCATTATACTTAGAGCTGTTTCAGGTTTTCATAAATCTTCTGTGCTCCTAAGTTGAACTAAGAATCTGTAAGCAGTTAAGTTTGTCTGTATCTGTACTGAATTCTACAAAACACTCTTAAATTTAGGACTATCCTGTTCCTTACAGAAGGTCTAACCTATGTAAAGATCTACTTAAACCACTACAAGTCCCAGTAAATAAATAGTACTTACCATGAATAAGAGCAGCACTAGCATAAACAGTCGATTTCCAAATCTGCCAGTTTTGCATTGGTTTACTTAAATCTAAATAATGTATTTAGGTAGGCATGCTCAGATTATTTCAGTATTGATTATTTTTATTCAGAACAATTTTATTTCCTCTGCATGTTCCTGCCTCCCAAACTCATTAATAACCAGTTACATTGCATATGTACAGTTTGTTTGAATTCTTACTGTTACAAGTAACTTCATTGCATCTGGAAATTGCCAGAATCATTACAGTGTGTTAAATCTCAATTTGCTCTTAGAATGGTATCCATTGACATTTTGTGCAAACTCTTTTTTTTGTCTCTCCTTCATTTCAGGGCTGATAGTACATGAAGGTGCCTCTGTTTATCGAGTGTTTAAGCGCTGGAGGGCTGTGAATCTACACTGGGATGTGTTAAATTATGATAAAGCCATGGACATAGAAGAGAGCAATCAAGGAGAATCCTCAGCAGGAAGGACATTGTGGCTACCACTGACTGCATTTAGAAACAGAAGTTTAGTTCATCCAACACAGTTAACCTCACCCAGATTTCAGTGTGGCTATGTGTTGTTACATCTGTTCAACCGCATGAGACCTCAGGAAGATTCATCAGAGGATAACTGCTCTGGGGAAGTAGTGATGAGAGTTACCTCAGTGTAAAGATTGTGCTCACTATGCTGCACAGATAAGGATAATGTGCCCTGGTGTTACAGGACTTTGGAATGTAGTTTTGATGAATGGTGAAACCATTAACACTTGAAAAAAATATATACACCTTTTTTTTTAAATGTAATGCTTTTTATATGATCAGATAAGACACAAATACATTTTTCTGGGGGGAAAAAAGTCTCTTGCTTTTTATATAGTCTGATTTATTGGATCTTTTCTCAATTTGTACCTGAGATGTATATAACATAGCTTAAGTCTTAGGTCTTTGAATGATGAGGAAACTCATTTTTAAGTAAAAAGATGTATTTAAATGTATTTTCTTAAACTCTCGCTTTAATCCACTACTGTTATTTTTTCCACTTTCATGAGGATTAAACTGGACAACATTCTTCCAAAAAGAATAAGAATGTTGAAACAAGTTAAGTATTATTCCTTTTCTGTCTTCATTTTGCTGTTGTTTGTAGCTCAGTTCAGATGCCTGAAAGTAAGGGATATATTGTCCTTTGCCTTTAAGCAGGATGTCCAGTGGATGTTCTACAGAACCTATGGGAAGATGGGAAGTCTTCTTTTCTCTTAGTTCTCCCAGATGTCTGTGCAAGATGTCAGACACAAGAATGACAGACAGGGGAAGAGTCTTGCACTGCCTCTCGAGTCTCTAAGATCTGCAGAGTGCTGGTGCCGTGCCTGCGCACAGAAATGATGTTACCTTGTGAGGAGTGGTGCTGAAATTAGCAGCCTGCAGATTTTTAGTACCATTCTAACTATGGGTCATTGACATCTCTTTTTTTAAAAATAAAAAAAAAAAGGAAAAAAAAAGAAGAAATGTGCACTACAGCTTCTGGAATAATAATAAATCCTGACAGAAACTGAAGTATAAATAATGCAGAGCCTTAATTTTGCCAGGTAACAAATCATCATTTTAAAAATGAGGTAATATCATGATAGATAATCAATGCTGTGAAGTGTGCTTCTCTTGCTTCTGTTTAATGACAAAACTTCTAATATAATTTAATCAAATGGAAATGGAAATAATTTTCAATTTAATAATTAATCTTGTTGAAAATAAAAATAGAAAAGTAGGGCTGAGACAACTCTGCACGAGCTTGTGAAAAACAGTTTTGTAGAATCAAAGAATCACAGAATAAGCTGAGTTGGAAGGGGCCCATTCAGGATCATCAAGTCCATCTCCTGGCCCTGTGCAGGACACCCCTAGAGTCACACCATGTGCCTGAGAGCAGTCCAGACGCTTCTTGAACTCTGTCAGGCTTAGTGCCATGACCACTTCCCTGGGAAGCCTGTTTCTGTGCCCAGCCACCCTCTGTGTGAAAAGCCTTTTCCTGGCATCCAACCTAAATTTCCCCCGACTCAGCTTCATGTTGTTTCCTTGAGCCCTGGTCGTGAGAGTGAAGAGGTTGGTACCTGCCTGTTGTGGTTTAACCCTAGCCAGCAGCCAAACCCCACACAGCCACTTGCTCACTCCCCCTCCAGTGGGAGAGAATCAGAAGGGTAAAAACTGAAAAACTTATGGGTTGAGATAAAGACAGTTTAATAGAGAAAGCAAAAGCCCCACACATAAGCAAAGAAAAACAGGTAATTCACTTACAACTTCCCATGGGCAGGTAGGTGTTCAGCCATCTCCAGGAGAGCAAGGTCCCATCACACATAGTGGTTACTTGGTAAGACAAACACCATCACTCCAAACATGCCTCCCTTTTCTCCTTCTTCCCCCCATTCTATATACTGACCATTATGTCATATGGTATGGAGTACTCCCAAACTCCCAAGCACCAGCAACTTCCTTGCCAGTGTGGCAGTACAAAGAGCAGAAAAGGCCTTGGCTCTGTGTAAGCCCTGCTCAGCAATAACAAAAACATCTCTATATTATCAACCCTCTGTTCAGCACAAATCCAAAACATAGTCCCATATCTGCCACTGTGAAGACAAGTAATTCTACCCCAGCCAAACCTAGCACATTCCACCCCTTTTCCATACCATGTACATCATGCCAGGTCCCACACTATTCGATGCAATTTCATTAACCACCACCTTAACCAGCACACTGCTCCTCTGCTTCCCCTCGTGAGGATGTTGAAGGCTGAAATGAGGTCTCCCCTGTCTTCTCCAGGCTGAACAATCCAAGTGACCTCAGCTGCTCCTCATACAACTTCCCCTCCAGACCCTTCACCATCTTTGTTGTCTTCCTTTGGATGCTCTCTAATAGCTTAAGCTCTTTCTTATATCGTGGCACCCAAAAGTGCCCCCAGCCCTCAAGGTGAGGCCGCCCCAGTGCAGAGCAGAGCGGGACAATCCCCTCCCTTGCCCGGCTGGCGATGCTGTGCCTGATGCTCCCCAGGGCAGGGTTGGCCCTCCTGGCTGCCAGGGCACTGCTGACTCAGATTCAACTTGCCACAGACCAGGACCCCCAGGTCCCTTTCCACAGCACTGCTTTCCAGCGTCTCATTCTCCAGTCTGTCCACACAACCAGGGTTACCCCATCCTAGCACTTGCCGTTCTTGAACTTCATAGAGCTGGTGATTGCCCATCTCTCTCATTTGTTGAGGTCTCTCTGCAGGGCCTCTCTGCGCTCGAGGGAGTTGACAGCTCCTCCCGATTTAGTGTCATCAGCAAACTTACTTAGTGTTCCTTTGAGTCCTGTGTGCAAGTCATTAATGAAGATGTCAAAGAGAACTGAGTCAAGGATGGGATTTTGGGTTGACCTTGTCTGGCTGTTAGATCCCCACCCACCCTCCTCAACAGCAGAGAGGGGGAAAATAACATGAAAAAGCTTGTGTTTTTGTCAAGACAAAGAGAAGGACATCACTTACCAGTCACTAACTCAAGCAAAAAAATAGCACAGGGAAACTTACTTTAATTTATTCCAAATTAAAATCAAGTTGGATATTGAGAAACAAAGATAAAACCTAAACCACTTTCCTTCCACCCACCCCTCCTCTTCCCAGGCTCAGCTTCAACCCTTCACTCCTAATTCCTCCACCTCTTCCCCACTGAGCAGCACAGGGAGATGAGGAATGGGAGTCTGCGGTCAGTCTGTAGCAGTTCCTCCTCCTCACATTTCTCAGCTCCAGCCTTGGGCCTCTCCAGAGGCTTCAGTCCTTCAGTATAACCCACCTCCAGCGTGGGCTCTCCGTGGGCCACAGTTCCTTCAGACGCGTCCAGCAGCTGTGGTGGGTCCTCCAGGGGCTGCAGTGTGAATGTCTCTTCCACCAGGACTTCTCCAGGGTCACAGGGAAATCTCTGCTTCTGACTGACCATGTCTGGCATGGGGCAAGCCCAGCCTCTCCTCACAGAGGTAATTTCTGCAGATCCTATCCCCACCTGCCCTACCTGGGCACTTGCCCCTTCTACACACGTAAACATTTTTCTGTTTCAAAATAAGTTTATCCAGTGGCTGAAAAATTTTTATTTGTGCAGGAGATGGAGTGCTGAGGCTGGAAAATTCCCTCTCATGGATCAACAGGATGGTGCTTCAATCAGCGCATGCTTTCCTTTTATAAGAGGCTAACGTGCCTCAGTAACTACACTTGGAAGGGAGATAGAAATAATTTAAGCATTGGTGCTTAAAAGCTTCTTCTATATTCATGAACATTTATCCAATGAACTCTACACAGGGCCCAGCATTCTGTGTTACAGTCTCACAAGCTCAAATTTACACTTACTAAATCTACAGATGCCTTACTGCTCTTTAAACAATTCGTGTGAAAGGCAGTATATAAGCCATGAACAATAAAATGCTATCTCAAGAAAGCCAATTTATCTCTTGCATGGCAAATTACCACCATACAACAGGCAATCTCCTTGAGAAACGATGAGAATTCACTTCTAGGTTATCTTTAAACAATTTCCCAAAGGAGGAATTTCTGGAGAAATAAAAGACGAAACGATGACTTGGGAAACTTGCTGCATCACTGGGAAATAGTTGTTCTTAATTACTACTTAAATGAAGGCTGCTTTCCCAGAAGGACGACAGCTCCACTTGACCAAAGTGAGATCAGAGTTAGTATCTCAAAAAGCACTTGTAATACAAACATAAATTGTTATTCTATGATCAGTATACTTATGTTTCACACCTTTTAGGTACTTGTGATATCCGAGATTTAAGCAATATTTCAGTGGTCATTTACAGAATTCTAAAATCAAAATTAAGAACTAAATGAAAACATCTTTTTGTAAAGAAATCTTTTTCATTCACATCCAAATAAGTAGGGTGCTGGGGAAAAAAAAGTACTCTCCAGAACAAAACCAATAGATGTAATTTAAGAGAGGACAAGATTTCTGTGTAAAAATATTTAAAGGACAACTGGGTCTAGAACACTGAACTTCTGAGGGAAAAATGGTCCAACTAAGAGTAATGAAAATTGCTAGTAAGAGAAATGTTTATGGCAAATATCTGAAAAGCCTTTTTAATAGCAGGATTACTCATTAATTTCTATGGCACAATAATTTTGCATATGACTGCATTTATGTATTTCTATATGTAGAAAGCAAGACCAGGAAATTATAAACAGCTGCAGGATTAGTATGGGCAGCATGCAGTTGTTAAAAACTAATGAAATCCTGTTGTCCTGCAAAATGTTTTCAGTAGTAAGAGTGCCTCATGCAGGATATGAACATTCTTCATTGACCTTGTATTTGGATTTGTGCAGGACTTGCAATGCTGTAATCACCTACATGCAAAAAGATGAATTCAAATGAGAACAGGTGCATAGAGAGGATATTAGGATGACAAAGGAGCAGGGACTCTGTTCCAGTCCCTACAGTGGGGGCAAGTGGGGTGCACACAGAATTAGAAGAGCATGGCTTGTTCTGCTTTACAAAAGTTGAGAGTGAATGTTATTGTTCTCAGTTAATACATTTCAGAATAAAATTTATTTTAGGAAAAGACAAGCCTAAGACAGCAGAAGAACTCAAGGACACAAATAGATCAGGAATAAATTTAGCTAGAAGTTCAGGATACTTTTAAAATATTCATGGAATGAATCACAGACAACAATTCAAGTTGGAAGGACCCATGGGACGACATCTAATCCAAGTGCAGACTCAGCTCTGAGGTCAGACCAGGTTGCTCAGGGCTTTAAGCAGTCAGGTCTTAAAAATCTCCGAGGATGGAAATTGCACAGCCTCTCTGGGCAGCCAGTTCCAGCTCTTGACTATTCCCGGATTGAAGTATTTCCTTCTATCCTACTTTTTCTCCTGTTACAGCTCACACCCACTGTCTCTCATTATCCCATAAAGCCCCACTGGGAAGTGGGTGGCTCTGCCTTCTTGATAACCCCTCACTGGGTCCTGGCAGGCAGCTGCTGGGCCTGTCCTGAAGCCATCCCTTCTCCAAGGCTGAACAAGACCTGATCCCTCAGCCTCCCCTCACAGGGCAAGTGCTTCTGCTGAATTTATTCCAGTTGCTTCATGTCTTCCTTCTACTGGGTTGTCCAGGTTGCCCAGGGCTTTGTAAAGCACTGAGACATGGAAGAACTTGGTGGTGAAGACAAAGGCAAAGAAGACATTGGGGACATTGGTCTTCTCTGTGTCCACTCCCACAAAATCACTCCCGCACTGAGCAGCGAGAACACAGCTCCGTGTTAGGCCTTATCATGCTCACGCTGAGGCTGAAGACCTTTGTCTTGTCCCTGACGTCCCTTCCCATTCCAACTGAGTTTCAGCTTTCCTAACCCCACCCTTGAAAGCCTGGGTGATACTTCTAAAGCCCTCCTTGGTAGCCTGGCCCTGTTTCTGCCCCCTTTATGTGGCCATTTTCCAGAGGAGCTCTGTCAGGGGTCCTTGGCTTAGCTGAGCTGGGCTGCTGATACACCTGCTTGTTTTCCCAGGCATCAGGATGAACCATTCTCATGTGGTCCATGTAGTCATGGCAGTTCTCCTCATCTCTTTCACCCCTCAGAGCCACTCCTGTGCAATCCCAACTGCCCACTCTCTGGACAAGCTGCCAGCTGCTCACCTGATGCCCCATGTCTGGGCTCTGCAGTGCTCCTCCCTCTCTCTCTCCCCTCAGGATCTTCAAACTTTCTTCTAATTACTCTAGTTAAGAGAGAAGCACGCACAGACACCAGGAAAGTCACTGTTGACACAACCCCAGGACCAGATTGCAACATGAGGTGAGGTCTTGTCTGAAGTTCCAGACAGAGGACAAACACTGGAAATCAGACCTCATGTCAAACCTGCATTTCAGTCACCATCCTGTTTGGATATGAAAGCCACAAGCAAGAGAGAACCAAGGTGTTGCACAAACTGAACCACCACCACCACCACCTCTATAAAGTCATATTTTTCCCATTTTCCTTGCATTAGTCACCACTCACGGTAAAACAATGGAACTACAGGCAGCATAAGGGCAACTTTTGAGTTTCTCTTTTGGGACACAGTAAAAATAGCAAGAATTGTACAGGGAACAGCCTTCACATTCCTATGACCTTGAAAGCAAGGAAGAATCAGATTCTGCTCATTCAAGGATAGCAGTTTTGGCTGCTTAAACTGAAGATCAGTATCCCAAAACTGTAAGTAGTGAAACACACCACGGCTCTCAAGGAAAAGCCATTTCCAGTCACTACTGTATAATAAGGTTAAAAAATGTTTAAAGTAAAGAAATCCTCAAACAACCCAGACTTTCAACAAATAGATTGCTATTAGAGGCATATCGTTTAGGGAGTCAAACTCATCAGAAATCTCTAGACTGGGAGCTCAGTAATTCTTCTGAATATCAATAAGAAAACAATAGAAATAAAATGAATCTGCTTCATAAACAGTTTCTTGACCACAGAAGGCTAATATGATCGGAGCTCTGCAGAATAGCTCCCTGGATTCTCATTTCTTTCCTTTGGAATTGTATTTAAAATTCAGCTTATTGTTAAAACAAATCATGTAATATTTAAAGCAAAACCTTTCACATATTCACCTCTTGAAAAAGGGCATCATCAGTATTAACCTGCTTTGGTGTGTAAATCAAGTTCAGTAATTCAAACAGCACTGCGAAGGCAGCGTGTTTACTGAGCTCTGCCAGTCTGATGACACTCCAGACAAGGCCACAGCAGTTTCTCAGGAATGCTTTTACTCCATTCATAAGGTACCACGGAACCCATCATGAATGCAAAGCAAACTGCTCTTAGCTCCTCAGGAATTTCTTTGCAACTTGGACTTCGCTGCAACAGAAACTTTGAGGAAAGGGTATATTTGATTTTGTTGTTGACATTTCATACTAGTTGCTCAATAATATTTGGGGTTTTTCTAATTACAGAATGTCTTCGTTTATTGCATCTCTATTCTGTAAATGGCAACTCTGTGGAATGATTACCAGTACTGAAATCTTCCTCCAATCTATGTACAGCAGTACAGGACAATACAAGCGGGTGCTCCTATACTGCAGAGCCGAATTGTCCCTCTGAAAACTTTAGAGGTGTTTTAAAAAGAACTGAAGATTTCCAGTGGATCAAGTTTGAAAATAGTTTATCTGTCAGATCTGCAAGTCTGTTAATTATATACTAAGGAATATGAACATTTTCTAATGATTGAAAAATACGAATTGTTAGCAGGTTTTTTGAAAGAAATGAAGATGCTCTTTAAAACATTTCATTTTTCTTGTTTGCCTTAAGTAAAAAAAATCATTTTTAAACTTCACAACACTTCTAAAAAACCTTATTGAGTTACCAGTTCCTAGAAATATCTGTTGTATAAGAGAAGATAGTGTTCAGGATTGAATTTACTGCCTTAAAGGGGACACCAAAAATATCTTGAAAAACCAGAAATATTTGTATTTTATGTATTAAAATCAGAAGAGAGGTTTTGGTTCTTTCCACATTCAGAAGTGTGTCAGGTGGATACTGACATTCCTCTTGGATTTAAGAAGATGTATTTATAATGCACTGCAGAGTGCAACCACAGCCTGTATTAAAGGTGATGCATACATTAAAACCAGCTACATGGCAAAAAAATAAAAAGGAAACACTAGGAGGCAGACCTCTGAGCAGCATAACACCTTTCAAAGATCTCCTGCAGATAACAGGAAGACAGCAATCATTAGCATAATTCCCTCCTGCTGTGGCCAGTCAGCTATCCTGCAGGCCTGTAGAAACCCAGCAACATCCTCTTACTTAATGAGTTCTCTCCTGACAGACTGAAGTGATCCCTTCCCCTGGAGCCTCCTCATGTACAAACTCCAGCTGAATTTTACCCTGACTTGTCATGGTTTTCTCCCTTTAGAAGCAGTGGGCTTGAGGGGCTGTCCTCTGAAGACAGAAGACATATAAGCTTGCTGAAAATTTGTAAAAGCCTCATAAAATGACAATTTCAGCAGAAGCAGCTGGCTGGAGACAACCACAGAATGTGTTTTAACACCAGACCAAGCAAACTGTATTGAACCAGGTCCACGCTGTCAAGTCTGTCTGAATGCCAGGATTCACGATCAGTCATAGGCAGAGACCAGAAATGGCACCAAGCTCACCACAGGAGGAAGAGTTAAGGTGAATGAAACGGACTTGGACAATGATGGGACAGTGACCCGAAAAACTTTCTTCTGTGTCCATTGCTCCTTCCTAGCCCAAAACCTCACTTTATCTTACATGTGAAGCTGGAAAAGGAACAGCCAAACTTCTGAAAGCAAAAATTATGTTGAATAATTTATCCAAAGGTCCCATTTTTTAGGCCTGGTCACCATTAGTTCTTGAGGAAAAAGTACTTCTCCCCTGTTACAACCTGCCCCTGAAGGCAAGGCTAACTCAGGTTCTTGTTAATAGATTCCTTGGGTTAGATTAGAGTGAAATGAGACTGAATGATCAGTGTTTATAAATATATATATATATTTATTTGTTTTAGAACAATTTTATTGCAATGGAAAGCAGTTATGTAGCCATTTTGGTTATTATTATCTATAGAAATATAGCAATATAAAAGTATAAAAATAACATTTAAGAAAATGGATAAGGAAAACAAAGGAAAAAAGAGAAAGAAAGGATAAGAATAGAAAGCTATCACCACCCCTCAATCTAGTGACAGCACTTGATTGGTGCAATTTCAATGTCCCTTCGTTGACGTGATGGTCACAGTCTTGATCCTTCAGGGGCGGGGGAAGTCCCCAAAAGATGTAGTTCAATGTGTTGTCAATATTTCAGTCTCTCACACCCCTTCCCTTATTTTCAACTTTTGTCCTGTCAGTTTTGAAAACACTTCAAATTACTTAGTTTAATTTTAGCTAATTAATTTACCCCATTTGAAAAAAATGAGGGGAGAAAATGCAACCCAAACCAGGGAACTTTGTTTTTCTAAGGGAGCACATCAAAGTCACCACATGCGCCTCATCCTAATTGTGTTAGAATTCAAATTGTTGAACTGGAGCAGCTGAATCTTTAAAGAGCTGAAAACTGAACTCCACTGTAGGAGATGAACTGAATGTGTACAGGCTCCATTTCAGAATCCCTTCCTTTCCCCAGGGGCAGCTCAGCCGGAGAGCTGTGGTCAGGGCTTGACACACAGCAGCCGTCCTCCCTCCTGCCCAGCCCAGCCCATACATGGCTCAGGAACCTGAGTAGAGAAAACAGTTTTGCCGTCGGGCCCAAACATACAAACTCCTCTGTGAGATGCACACACACACTTGGATTTGTTTCTTCTAGTGCAACTGGTCAAAACAAATAGTAGCTTGGGTCTGGTGCAGGGACAGAAATTCAGTGTCAGCTGCATTTCTCCTATCCAGAAGTGTACTGGAATAAAACTCTTTAATGTCTCTCATAAAGAAACCAATTAAATCCAGCAAAGGCACAAAATAATTTTAGTAAAATATGTTTTGTGCAATATCTCCCTGATCTACTGGTCTAACAAGACAAGGACATCTATCATCCAGGCACAGACCAGGTCCCTCTGGGTAGTGTTACTTGTTAGAGTTTGCTGTTTCTTGTACTAGGCAAATTCAGCTTGTTTTCAAGAACTTCAGAATGAGATTTTACACTTTGAAATGGAAGGTCTTCTGTACACGGGCTGACATTCACAATACATTTCAAGCTACATTCAGTGCACACTGGGGTGGGACGTTTTTTCCCACTAAACACATCTGGGCTATCACTCACTCCCAGACATTAAGGTAATTTATTCACATCTCACTTTGCCACTAATGACAACTTGGCATTTGTCCATGAAACAAGAGCATCTGAGAGGCCTGTTCAATATTTATCCTCACATCAAGCGTTTATCACCTTTATAGGATTTTAATTTGGGTGTTACATATTTAATAAACCCCCCATTTAATCCAGTGGAGAAAAGTGTGCTTCATGTTTTTATCAATTAAAACACTTTAAAAAAAATGCTAACACAGACTCTATAAGTAACAGCCCCTAATGACCCATCCACTATTTCCAGTCAATCATAAGGATAATTTAGTTTTCCTGTCCTCTTCCCAAACTCTCATGCTTTCTAAGTCAGTTTCTAACCTACCACTCAAGCAAAGCCCTAGACACCCCATGCCTCACACACAGAAAGGTGTATTCTTCGCATGACAGGACAGCCCTAAATTCACCATTTAGGTCAAAACAGCATTCAGCTCTTGTGCCATCACCCTGTCAGTGGAAGTTGTAGGGATCAGACCGTCTCTTCCCAAGCACATCCCAGATGGGCTAAATGCTGCAAATAAGGAGTAGCATTTGCCTGTTTCCCCAGCTGACACGGACTCTCATGCTGCAGCAACCTCAAGAGCTGAGACACATCGTGCCCTACAAAAACCATCAGCTGTCAGCATCTGTCCTCTCATGTGCACTGAAAACATGACCACCTGTTGCACAATTCAGCTGAACAGGCTTTGTTCTTTTACTACATCTCTCCATTCTGCCTTTCCCTTCTCATCCGCACACCTTGTTCATCTTGCCCCACGCATGGATAAACGTAGTAGCCCCACCAGAAGGTAAAAGGAAGGTTACTTGTAATGATATTTCTTGGAGATGATAGAAGTTGTACCCTCCCTTGCCCATGGTTATGTGCTGCCCTTCAGCAGCAGCAGCAGCAGCAGCAGCAGCAGCAGCAGCAGAGAGAAGCTGTGATGGCTGCAGTGCTGCATCCTCCAACTGCTGCACTCTGTGAACTCAAAAGCAGCCTGTGAGGATGATACTCCTCAGGAGGGGGACTGCATGAAAACCCCAGTCCTCAGAGTGTTGCTGGATCTGGCTGGACCACTGCCACAGCCAGAGACAGGCATGCTCTGCAAGGAAGGACAGTCTGAGCTCCCTTGCCCCGTTAGCGACTCCAAGCCTAAGGATGCCCAAATGTTCCCTCACTCCCTCCGTGCACAGGCCAGCAAGTTGAAAGCGTGAATCAACTGGTTGAAGGAATCACAGGTAAAGCCCAAAGTCTCTTCAATTGAGTTGGTAAGTGGCCAAAGCAGCACAGAAAAAACAAAGCTATTGATGGAAAGGGACAGTGGCAAAGAGGAACCTAGGCTATCACCCCAGCTCTAGTGAGGGCTTTTCACTCACTTTGCTCCTCAGTGCCTGGATTCGCCTCACCATTTGTGTAGTTAGGTTAGAGTTTAGATTCATAGATATTTTTATTTCAATATACATCTTTCTTTCTCTGCATACATAGAATATCATGAGCAGCCTCTGCTCTTCAGCAGGGCCTTTTAAGGCCTACCTAAAAGTAACATGATGTAATATAGCAGCATCCTCACTCAAAATCTTCAGGATAATACAAAACTTGTACTAAATACGAGTCCAGAATTTTATGCTGGCTTGAATGCAGTTAATTTGGTAAATAAAGATACAGTGTAGAAAAATATATGCAGATTCAATAATACAGATTAACTGTTTTGTGGAAAACATTTAAGTAACACATGGGTATAAGGAAGCTCTGGTCCTAATGCACACATTCAACTGCAATCATTTTGATCAAGAGGGACTTTAAAAAGAAAATATAAAGCCAGTGGTTAAGATTTTGGGGATAGATATGGTAAGAAGAAAACCCCAAACATTTCTATATTTCTGAAAAAAATGATCATCCAGCTCTTACAAAGAACCTTTAGACCCTGTAGCATTTTAGCTTTGGCTAGCTTGGGCCTCTCGGCTAGCATGAAGTCTCTTTCAAACGGAGCTGCCGTTTGCTCTTTCTGATTTTTGTTGTTTCCTTTCATCCTGTTCAATTCAAATGCTCAAGTGGTTTCACGATGACGAAACAGTTCTACTCAGCCAAAGTGGAAGACAGCCAAAATATGCAGATGAAGAGATTTTCAGACGAGCTGAGGGAAATTCATTATGCTGAAGGTACATCATTATTTTCAGTAGCATTTGGTAAAGTGGAACAGGCAGTAGGTGATTATTAATCATAGAAACATTAGCACTTTGGCTACTCTGCTTTAGTTTCTCTGAAGTCACACTTGCTCTGGGCTATTAGTCTGGGACTTATGTTGTACCTACTATTTTGGCATCAGCAGTGATAGAGAAGCTTCCTCTGCAAAATTAAAGCTGGAGATGCTGCTGTTATACAAAAGAAGCAAAAATGCTATTTTAACCCAGAACACTGAGAGTGCTACAATACACAGAGCAAGAGGATGTTATGATTACATATTTTTTTCCACTCATATGAAAAAATCACAGACTAGCTTGGGTTGGAAGGGATCTTATTGGTCATCTAATTCCAACCCCACTGCCACGGACAGGGACTCATTTCACTAGGTTGCTCAGAACCCCATCCAACCTGGCCTTGAACACTCCCAGGGATGGGGCATCCACAGCTTTTCTGGGCAAGCCATTGACACTTAACAGTCTAACTTTTCCTTGGTCTCATCTGCAACTTAGATAAATCAGCCTTGACGATATCTGGAAAAGGGGATAATGATACTTATTTGTGAGCAGTTACTCATTTGTCCTATCCTGCAATATGAAGTCCAGAGATTAATGGCAGTGAATTGCACATTGCTAAAGGATAAATTAGAGCAGAAGGGGCAAATACTACAGGGGAGAGGTTCAATTTTTCTAGAGAACATTCATTAAATCCCAGTATGTTTAAGTGCAAGTTTTATTTAAAGAGGAACAAGAAATACAGAAATCCACCTCTAGGACGCTGAGTTCAGAGCCAGACCCTGATCACAAGAAAAGGAGAACAAAAGCATCTCATGTAAGTTTCCCTATGTGCACACTGCAGATCCACCGGCCAGTAAGATCTGGCTATTGTTTTGAAGGAAGCTAAACAATTGAAAAACCTGAAAAATGACATGTACCAAAAAGGAAAAAAGTGATTTTCAGTGATGACAAACAGGGCACGACTCTGGCGTATTTAACCCAGAAAAGGCTCCCATGTGGCTTACTTAGTAAAAACCATGTGAGTGTAAAAGAGAGCAGCAGTTGTCCTTGTGGCAAAGAACTTGGGTCTTAACAACTTTTACCATCAACAATTGTAGAAAATCCTACCACCTGTATACCAGCTACTTTGGGACAGTGGAATACTTGTGCTGCATCAACTGCACTACGATTTTTAGGCTGTTTGAACTTATCTACGTTAAATCTCTACAAGTCAAAATTTTTAGACGTAGACTGTAATTGCTGTTCTGGTACTGAAAGTCTATTCTTTTTTCATGCACGGTGGTCAGAGACTGATTTGTCCCGACAGTGCTCACGTTTCAGTAGAGGAAGAGACAAACTAGTAGACAGCAATAGATGATACAATGTGATAAGAGATGTTCTGTGGCCTTCCTTCCCTGTCCCCGTAAACCAACTGTATCAAACAGACGTGAACTCTAGGTAGTGTAGATGGGAGTTTTGCTACAGGTGACAGGAGAATGGGTAATTTTCCACAAAGGAGCTCCCTTCCATGATGTTTTTTCTGAATCGAAGCTCAAGCTTTGCAGTCGCAAGCAGATCAGGTTACCTGATGACTAAAGGATTCCTCATGAAATCTGGACTGGGCTCCCAGTGTACGTGCCAACATTTGTTTGTCCCTGAAATCTAAAAAAATACTCTAGCCTTGACAAACCACAATATCTTACACATTCCACAGTCATTTTGCTTGAAAAGAAGAATTCTATCATTATCAGTAGTGACAAAAACCACAGGAGCAACACAGAGAAGCAGCACCAGGTGAGGTAGTCCATAAAATAAAATAAAGCATATGTATGCCAAGCTGCTGTATAATACAGGGGCTGGAACCTAATGTAGATTTAGACTTTCTCAAATCACAGCTGGGTTGTCTCACAGTCAAGACACATAATTCATTCCCTGTCGCCCAGAAAAGGGAAGGATAAGTTTTACTTTTTTTCCAAATCATACTTCTGGATGACAGCAGTGTCTGCTCTCTCCACTGTGAGAGTGAAGTAATAAATAGTAATGCAAGGGCCTGTAAAAAAGACAGCTCCCCTGTCCCCTGCATTCCCAATTTCTGTTGCATTTCAGAAGTAGGCAAAGTGGTATCCAATTTGTCCAATGGGTGTTTTCTCCTCTAGATCCAGATGTAATTGAATATTGGATGCATAAGCAAGCCCACTCTTTATACTGCATGCCATTTGTTCTTTAAAAAAATAAATTATTCCATTCTGCTGTTGTGCAACACCCTCTTCAAGTTAGGTTAATTAAGGCAGTACTACTAGTTGCCCAGGGATGAGATATTTTGTGCCCTGGATAAGCAGTGCTGGAAGTCTCGGGCCTTATATCTTCTTGGGATGATCAGTTAGAGACGAAAAATCACAAAGGCAGTTGGTGCTTGTCTGCTATGACTGAATTTAGCTTGACAGCTGGCCAGCCTAGTGCTAAATGTGCTAATCACGATAAAAGCAGGGCAATTAATCAGAGCACAGCAAGGACATGTCACTTACAGTGCTGAGAGCAAGGAAAGGAAACCTTCCCACATTACGATACATACTTTTCTTCCCTAGAGAACTTTTGGGATACCTATTATGGAAATGTTTACTTCGGTAACACTGAAGGGGAAATGGTGCAGTGACGCTGCTAATGGTTTATGGCCTTGACGTTTTACAAGGGAAGCCAGCAGTTATCTGTACAGAGGGACACCAGGAAAGGGATTTTCTACCTGCTCTGTGATGGGTCTCACAAGAAAACCTAAACCAGAAAAGAATACACAGTACAATTCAGAGACTGACCTGCTATACCAAGGAGAGACCTTTTCCTATTAAAGTCAGAGTGAATTGCATGTGGTTAATAATTAGCAGATACCTTTTGGTCAGAAACAATAATCCACGGAGTTAAAAGGATTGCTGTTAAGGCACAAGAGATTCCTGCTAATACTTCAGGTAAAAAGCCACCACTTTTTGCATCGACCATGGGTACTTACCAGGATTTTATTTTTATTTTCAGTAGAAACATATAGTCTCCTTATAGGAATAAAAATCCTCTTGAAACAAAGGCTTTGGAAGTCTCCCTTCAGAACACATCTCTTGAGTAAGTCACCAATGCACCCAGAGGAGTATCTGGATGGGAACACAGGATGTGATGCAGCCCTTCACACACCCCCAAAGCAAACACTGTCTTGGTCCCTCTGTGTGCACTGCTTCACAAACTGGATGAGGAAGAGGAGCAGCACAGCCTCCTAGGAAAGGGGCAGGCAGTCTGCTGGGACTGTTAAGGGCTGGGTCCACTCAGCTGGCGTGGCACTGGCTGGGAGAGGATGTGGTTTGAAAACCGGACATTGTGTGTGTAATCAGTTTTGCTAGCTCTGGATATTGCTGCCTGTGGCTATATGGACACCAACTTCATAGGTTTGTTATTTTTCTGACAAAAAATGTTATGCTGACTGAGACAGAGCAAATTACAGCACTGTTTCATGTTTCACCCAGAGTCACTGCACCATTTGCAAGCTATAGGAGGATTTCCATGTGAAGACATCACTGGATTCATAGCCTCTAAGGCCCAAAGGAATAATTTTCACAAGCCAGGTGGGTATCCTGTGAAGCCTAGACTGCAAAATGCAGGACATGTGTGGGGACCTTGAGCAAAATGTCCTCTCTTTTATCAACAAGCAACTGAGTTTAGATCTTCTACAGAAAAAAAAAAAATCCCATTAAGACCATCCAATGCGGTAATGGATGGGACCCTTCACTAGCTGATAACAGAAATAACAGACAACAGCTATGAAAGGGAAGTCTCTGTCCCCAGAAATAAACCACTGCTGTTTTCATAATGGCAGAAGATAGCCCAGCTATCTGTGAGCTGCATTTCTCCTTTGAACAGAGGGATTGCAGTTAGCTGTATGTTAACTCACGAGATGACAGCTCACAGAATAATTGCATGACGTAGTAAAAAAAAAGTAACAGGGAACTGCCTCCTGAATTGCTGTGCAGCATTGCTGTGAGAAAATGTTCATCCTGTTAGGCATTTCCAGGAGCATCAACATTCAGCTGCTCTTCCACTGTAAAACTACCTGGGAACACCAGCTGCCACCACCGCCGAGTGATGTTGGACAGATTCAGCCATGGCAGGAGTCATGTACAGAAAACATGTTCCTTCTGACGGGTACAACACCAAACCCAGGCTTGGCATAGGTGGCAACAGCAAACTTTGGGAAAAAAAAATATTGGGAATATGGATGGAAAGCAAGAACAAGAACAGGAGCATTACTTGTTTGCTCTCACACAAACAATGCTGGCTGTATGGGCACTGGTTCCAGGCAAGCCCTAAAGATGCAGTAACTTAATGTCAGAGAAAATAAAATCCTTACCCACCAGCATCACCACTGCAGCAGCAGCAGGCTTGCTTTGCTCACTGTTGGAACACAGATTCAGAGTTAATTTTCCTGTGCGGCTTTTGTAGACAACATGCTTTAGCCCAACAATAATTCACAGTGAATTTAGAGAAGGAGAAACCCTGGCATTCTTCTCTTTGTTCACGAAGGTAAGATCCCCTGGGCAGGGACGGATGCGGGTCCTTTCCCGCAGGTGGAGCCCTCGCCCCAAGCGAGCAGCCGCTCCTTGGCTGAGCCCCGGCCCGGGGAACTCCGGGCTGCGGCACAGGCGGGATTCAGCTGCTCCGCTCGGGTTTATCAGACTGGGATTTCATTTTCACTCCGGGACATTTGTATTAAGTGAGCTGGTTTTATTAGCCAATTCCAGGAGAAGCCAAGATGGTGGGGAATTGCAGAGAGGGACCAGCAGCTCAGTACTAGCCCGACAGGGGGTCAGGATCACAAGGGAAACTGAAAAGATACTGGAAGTAGCAGACTTGTCAAGTAACCATGTCTGTTTGTTTCTTTCTTGCCAGGAAAAGATCCCGTTCTGCAGCGGCCTGTAGAGTCTGACGGTGGTTTGGTCCCCTTTCCTACGGTTGCCCGTGATTACCCCTGCCCATCCTGCATGAATGGATAACTCCGCACCTGCCGGGAGTGGGGGGGCTGTGCTACAGTTTGCCATTCATGCAAGAGGAAAAAACGAGCGGTTGAGCACAGCAAGCCATGTCTCCTGGAAAGAGCCAACACAAATCTGCAAATGTCATTTTCCCTAAAACACTGCAGGTTTCAAATTTTGTTTTATCCTGAATTAGGAGAAAACAATTTTTAAAAGTGTTCACAGAGTTGAACTATACATCCAAATGAATCATACTAAACCCAGTAAACTGATAGATGCTGATGAAACCCAAATGTTTTATTTGGAAGCTGATATCATTTCATTGAAATATTTTTAAGTGGTTTTGTTCGAACAGTGAATGGAGACATTTTTGGAGGGAAGCTGGTCAGGTTGGTCAGGAGATGGGTCAGACTTGGAAGGAAGGGAACACAACACAGGTTTTATCCAAGCCAAAATGAAAAGCCTAGCATTTTTAAAAAAAGTTTTAAAATAATTTTGAAAATATTTTGGTTCTGTGTCAGTGAAACTGATCTAATTTCACAATTCACAGGAAATTAAATAGTTTCATCTGAAAAAAATCTTTTTCAAGAACAAACCCAGCAATATTTTTGATCCTGAAACAGCACATTTCTTGGCTGCCAGTGCAGAAGAGAACTAGATTACAGTACTGAGACAGATGTTATCAATACTAGTAGGCCAGGAAGTAACTGCATGTCTCAGTATGAGAGAGTTCTCAGTATTCTGGATCTGGTCAGGCTACGAGGGAACACAAGAACATTCCAGGAAAATCAAGAGCAGTGACATTAATTAATGTCACTACTCAGAAAACATGATGAAGATAAATGCACGTACTGCATGTACTGCTTTCGTACGGGGTGAGCCCCCACAGCTGTAAAACTTTATGTGATACTTCAAAAATGTTTAGTTATTTATGTTACAGAACCACAAACTTCATCAATTGGGAACTGAGCTTCCCAGGTTCTCACCCAAACCCTGTTTTGAGTGAATCTGACAAAACCCACGTACTGCTTTCCTTCAAAAACTGAAGAATTCCAATGAACCACGGTATGCCATCCGCAGCAGAGGAAAGATGGTTCAGACTGCAAGGATCCACTCTGTCCAGACAGCAGGTCTTTGGAAGGAGTCTCCCTTGCCCTCAGAGGCATTGCCTTTCTCAGCAAGACACAGGCAGCAGAAGATCCTCAGATACACTTTGCAAGACAAAAGAAATATAAAGAGTAGAGTCTAATTGTCAAAATTGTCAGGAACACTTAGGAGCCATGCAACCAGAATATTTCTTGTATCTATCGTATTTGCTATTTGGCACTTGTGTAATTCAGTATTTTGAATATAAAATATCTTTTCATAGTTGATATGATTTTCCTAGTGATTTAAACTTCCCAGTATGAAAATGGACTCTTATAGGTACTACAGCTTTTAATCTAACACTGTTGTGATACTACATGGCTTTATTTAGCGTAATATCTACTGCTTAAGTAAAATATAAATTTAATCACCTTGCTCATTAAAAGAATTTAATCTTATTAGAAAGCATGAAGAAGGAGAGATGGTAAATTTTCTCTGCAGAATAAATCAATTAGCACCTTCTTCTCACAAAATAAACCAGGATAATCTTTCTGCATATGAAGATAGAAAAGGAATTCCTACCTCTTATTTTAATAGGCAGCGTTGGTTAGCAATGAGAGCTGATACTGCCTTCAACGAATATCCCAAACACTGCAAGTCAGCACAAACATTTATAATTTTCACATGAATAGTTCAGCTTAGGTAATGGTCCAGGGTGACTCTTCTGCAGTAAAACATTCATGCACGAAAGAAAATTAATTTTGTGCTGTCATCAGCCACCAGATTTTTCCACACAAACTAGCCTTTACTTGCAAAGGATCTATCCACTGTTTTAGCCACTAGGAAAAAATCATTTGGGGGATAACATTTGGGGGATAACTTTCAGCATTTAAAAGTCTGAAATCACGGAAAGCAAGGCTCTAGCTCCTCTTTTGTACATGCAGTTAATGTCGTATAGTAAAATCTTCCTAGTTTGGACTTTTGAGGGAAAAGTTAAAAAAAAAAAAAGAAGAGAGATCTTCAGGGCACCTGCTAGATGGAGTGAAAATATTCTGATTTTAAATCAAAATGAAGCAGGTAGGGTGTAAAAGCCACCACAAAAATAGGGAAGATGAGGTGGGGAAAAAAACAACAAAGAAAAATACCTAGGGAACAAAAACCAGACAGAACAAAGAGACTATTTTTTACAAATTATTTAGTACTGAAAAACAGGCAGCAGTGCAAATTGCTGTTACCTTGCAGATCATGCAGGAAAAGACACCCAGGATAACACTTGCAACACCTTAAAGGTATGCTTATGTGTGGGTGTGCTGCAAACAGGTGTTATGCAGCTGCTGCAACCTGTGCTGCAGTCCCTACTTCAACTCAGGTGGGCTTCAGGTCTTTGTGCCTCTCTCCCTCTGATCGCCACTCACACCTGGGATGTGCAGAGGAGGAAAGGGAGGAAGGAGGGGACACAAAGACCTCCCAAAGTTCACCATGTGGAGGTCCCCAGCTGGGGGATGAGGTAGGACTGTCCCACACTAGGCTCTGGGACAAGCCCTGCAGGCCTTGCTTTACACCCCGTCCCTCAGCACCCGTGGCAAGGCATCTCGAGCTGCACATCACCCCCTGCACAGGAGCCTGGATCTAACTGCAAAGTGCAGCTGGCTCCATCTTGCTTCCCATGACCCTGGGACACAACATGAGGTGTTGTTTCTTCAGCAGTTAAAATGGCAGAACCAAAAGCAGAGCAGAGTTATATCCTCACGCCTATTTTAGGTATTAGGATGTTCTCAGTGATTTCTAGACTGTGGCTCTACATCCCTGCTGCTTCAGCCGGGGATGGAACCAGTGCTACAGCTGGAGATGTCTTCGTCCTTCAAATCCCAGAGACCCTCAGCAAAGCACAGGCAGTAACAGCCATGATGTCTCAAATGTTTCTTTTCTCTTTTTTTTTTTTAAACATCAGAAACATTTTGGTTTTGAAAAGGAAGCCCAAACTGTTCTTTCTTCAAGAATAAATATTTGCACAAAAATTGTGGCATCCGGCATTACCGAATGATCATATCCTCACATGACAGTCATTTCTATACTTGCCTGCAGAGTCAATCATTTGCGGTTCATTTCTTGTGTGTTTGTGGCCTGCCTGACCTTAACCACAAACATGTTCCCGATAAGTTTCGGAAGCACGCTTGTCTAAGTAAGGGCAACTAAAGGTCTGATGGCATTTGCCTGGCATCCGTCTGCCAGTGCAAAAGGGCACAAGTCTATCTCTGGGACTGTCATCCCTACCAGCCTTCTGTGGATGTCTCAGATACCCCTGTGCATCTCTAATGGCATCCAGTACCTCTGTTTTGTCAACTAAATGGAGCCTTTGGTGTAGCACTTTTCCCAAAACTCTGGCCCTAGTAAATGTAAATAAGGAATAAATGTAAGCCTGGAATCCACAAACGTGTAGATTGCTTCACAGTGACAAGTCTCCCTGCAAACAGCTGTTCTACTCTGATATGATTTTCCCCAATACGAGTCTACAATTACATTAATCTGTAAAGGTCTTACTTGCAGAACACCTTATTAAAAAAAGAAAGGCAAGCTGAGATTATGAAGCAAGGAGTAGCTACTGATTATCCTAGAGAAGAACCAGAATATATTTAAATAATAACAGTTGTATTGTTTCTACCTTTTCTTCATGCAGTGTGCAATAAAGAGGTAAATTAAGCAAAGCTCTTAAACACATGAGACATTGCAACACTGTAGGTAAATTCTGTGGACAAAATTAATTGAAGTCCAGGAGCATTTCAAACTGTCTCAGGACTCCAAGGTCAGCATGGTAATTCTGTATGCAACTTTTTTTCCCATTTTCTTGGTTTACCATTGGTGACTTCAGTCCTTGCACAAAGCAAGGACTTGGTCCTGTCATACTGCCATAGCTTCCTTCTACCCCTTTACTTCCAGGCAGTGCTGATGCTCTGAGCCCTACAGAATAAAACCCCAAGCAACCAAACAGGTCTGTTGGCCTCAGAAGGAAATGATAGGAAAAAACCTGATGTTTTCTTAGCTCTATTTTTAACTTAGATTGATAATGATCTTGCTTTTCCTATTTTTTTCTCCAGGTTTACGTAAAATAAATATTAAAGAAAGATTTAAAAAGTTCTCCAACACTCAGGTCTTGGTTCAGTAGTGCATTTACATGGGCACATTTGGAGTATTTGTCTGAAAACCTGGGTGTACCTTGACATCCAGCCATGAGGAGAACGGACTAATTTTTTCCAATCTTGGCAAGACGAGTACTCTTAAATCAAAACAACTTAGTCATATTATGAAAGCTGAGACCCTTGCAAATTTATATTCCTCGCTGTGTTAGGGTATTTGTGTGGGCCCAGGGCCAGAAGTAGGCAAAGGGCTTGAAGGAGCAGAGAAAGGACTTTGCGTTGCCGATTTGGAGATAATTTCTGTCTCCTCCAGATGAGTCTGGGAAACACAAAAGAACTGGTACTTGGTGACAGTACAGTTTCTATCCAGTCTATGCTCACTGCTTGTGCCCTGCCTTCTAGGCATCTAAGGGAGATTGAATTCTGATGCCAAACATCACAGCCAGGTGTTTGACCTGACTGAGCAGTCAAAAGCCCTTTCAGAGCTGCTTGTGTCTGACACCTGGCAGGCCTTGTTAAAAATTAATAAAGGGAAGCAGAGATGCTTAAGCTTCTTTGGCTGAACAGAGGCTCCAGGCAAATTCTGGTCTTGCTTACTGTAAGAGACTGAAATGTTATAGTTTATGGCTTAAACACTGTTATAAAGGACTTTTACAAAACTGTGTAACAAAACTGCACCAACAGAGCTACACCAGAGACCACCACACCCTGAAGGGACCCCTGGGCTGAGGCCCTGAACTGTGAGTTAAGATAAAAGTGACACTATTCTCAGGTCTGTGCTGGGGAAGATGGATGCTTCCATGGGAGGACCAAGCCCAGGAACAGTCCTGAGAACCATCCCTGGCTGGATTCAGGGTGGGGAAACCATAGCCTGTGGTGTTAATCTGCTGAAGCCAGGTTTGCACAGAGTCCCTTCTCCCCACCAAGGAAGAGGAGGAGGAGGAGGAAGGTTTTGGGTGCATGGAGAAACCCAGCTGGAAAAAAACCCCAGGAAAGCCAGGTCCATGGGACATTCATATGCAGAGACAGCAGAGGAGGCTCCATAATCATCAAAGACCCCCAAAGCACTCCCCAGACTCATTCCTGAGGCCTTGCACCAGAGCACTGCCCGTGCTGTGGGACAATGCAACTGATCCTGAGTCTTGCAAGAGACAGTGTCAAATCTGCCCCCTCAGGGGAGGTACCTGTGTGTTCCCACCTGGCCCAAAAGTATATAAATCCATTGAATTCTCTGTTGTGTGTGGGGGGCCATCACCACCAAGAAGACCAGGTGGAGGGGACTGACAGGACACCACTGGGACCCATGGAGGGGTGATATGTTTCTGTCTCTGTCACCCTTCCCCACTCCCCACCTCTTTTTCTATCTTTCTCTCTCTCTCTTTTACTGTTAAATAAAATACATCAATTTTTTGGTATCAACATATACCTCCTTTTGAGTTGTAATCTCATTACCAGGTAATTTTCGAACCTGAGTTATTTTCCGCAATTCATAGAGAATTTTCTCCAAGCAGATCATAACACTTACAAATACACAGCACAGTCGTCTTACAGAAACCAAGAGGTTTCTTGATTTCCAAAATTCTCCCTGTAGATGAGAGGAATGAGGGAAACATGGAAAAGCAGCGTGTCGCTTGTGACCAGATTCCCAAAGTGCAAGAGTCTGAAGAACAAAATTCTTTCCTTTCATTGCTCTCTCTTTCAAACACAGACATGCTTTTGTTGCAGCCTGCAGCAAGAGGGTCTAAATATGCAGAGTACTAAGCCCCCAGCAAAATTTCAAGTGCCTACTCCCATAAGAGTCAATGGTTGTTAGCTCCTGACTAGATCGAGTTTTCCACTCTGAAGTACAAGGATTTCAGAAAAGAGGGTGCTGAAAATATTTTATTTGGAGAACCTTGAGCAACTCTGAATAAGGGCATTGCAAGCAAGAAATCAGCATGTGCTCTGTGTCAGGGATCTGCTGAGACAAATACCAAAATATGAAAACAGCTGCTGACAAAAGGTCCATGTAGTTGAGCAGTCCGTTTGACTGTAGCCAAAACCAGATGCCTAGAGAGAAGCACAAGAATAGAGCAAGCGTATTTTCCCAGCACAGCCTGCCAGGCTCCAACACTTGGTGCCTCAGGCATTTCCTGAGCAGAGGTTGTCTGTGGTATTTAATAGCTGCACACACACTTCTGCTCCACAAAACTGTCCAGTCTCTTCTTAAGTGATGTGTACATTTAGCATCCACAACACCCCATGGCAAGGTCTAAGTCTTTAACACACGGCAAACGAAGAACTGCTCTAATTTGCTATGGATCTGTTACCTACTGGTTTCACCTGGCGCCCCAATTTTTTTTGTTTTTTCCCACTATTAGTCATGGTAAACATTCAGTCCTTTCATCCATGAACCCATCCATGACTGCAGGACCTTTGTCATATGTGTCATATCTCACCTTAGTTAACCCTTTTCCAGATGAAGCATCCTTTGATGCCAGATACAGAAGCCATTCCCAAACTTTTTCTGGTGCCCCCAGCACCCCAGCCTGACAAAGCCTCCATATATTTATTGACCCTTTTTGTATTTCTGGCAGAAAAGCTGTGTTGATTCTTCCTTACAGCCACATTTATCTATGTGCTCGCTATATGTAATCTTTATGATAACTTCAATTTACCCTCCAGCTTCACAGAACCACATTTGACCCCTAAGGGGGAAAATATCTCATAAGCAAGAGATTACACATTACCACTTGCAGTTCAGTTTTCAGCCCTGAATTCCTTTACTCTCTTTATTGGGAATTTTGATGTAATTATCCCTTGCTTTTTCTTGTTTTTTGGCAGGAAAAGGCAAGGCTGCTTCATCATGCTTTCAAATTTAACCTGACAGAGATTTATGAACTCCAAAGTTCAAGCTGCAAGGCCATCTTGTGTCTTCATCAATTTGCCTTACAAAAAAAAGTAGACCAGTGTTCAGAAATCAGACAGCCCTCTGATCTGAAGATAAGCCAGTCTCGGTGTTTTTGCATGAGGTTCTCCTACAAAGGGTAAATACCAAGCAACTCTGAAAGACTATTAATTAAAAAAAGCCAAACCAACAAAAAAACCACCTTCCTCTCCTCATTTACAAAAGCAGGTTGAAGAGACAGGAGTCTCTCTTAACATGTGCCTGTGTTGCATCTTCAACAACCTCCCATCACCTTATCAGGACATGGCCACCTCTGCCTTGTCACAGCTCCCTTTGCTGCTTCTGAGCAGTCTCTGGACAGTGTAAACTCTTTAGAGAAAAACCTGTCAGGGTTGGATGCCAGGAGAGCCCCTTCTGCAAAATGCACATTTCTAGCAGGAGCTCCTGGCCCCTTTTCTCCCCTTTCTATCCTGGCTTTATGCGAGGGCTCCAACAGTCCCTGCAGTAGGGATAGCCCACCTGGACACACCCCACCAAGCAGACTTTCCTCTTGTAACTCCAGCATTTAACCAGTGGCATTTGAGTGATCCATTTGCCAAACACCTGACATGAGGCCCGGCGTGCCCCAGGGCACTCCAGAGCCCCTCCCAACTGGCCTGAGCTTCCATCCCTCTCCAATCTGGATCCACAGGGAAGGATGGCATTTCTTTTTCCTTTTCACTGGTGAGGTGTTGACAGTGGGGTTGTTGCTTTAAGACTACAGGTTCCCCTGCACACACAACCGTGAAAATAGCAGCAAGAATGTACTGTTGCTAAATATTTGCCAGGTTCTCCATTGCATGCCAGGCTGTTTCAGGCAGACATATTTCCAGGACATTCTTCTCTGTCCTGAGAGATCAAGTGACCCTGCACAGCTCTGTCATTACTGACAAATGCCAGGCACTTCCTTGCTTGCTGGAACCTTCCTTTCCTTTCGGCTCTCTGGAAAATGCAGCAGGTCCCACCACAGTGGCACCACTGCTGTTCTGCCAGTGTGAAAGGAGAGCTATTTGTGGTGAGCATATCTCAAGGAAAGGAAAAGGGAGAGGCAACCACATTTCAGAAGGAACAACAGTGAAGATTCAGGTTTCAGTAGCACGAGAAGCTCTCAGTACAACTGGGGAGGTGGCAGCAGCAGAGATGATACCACTTGGCCAGTTCCCACTTAGAGGTGGCCCTTGGGATGGCTCCCCAGCACGTCAGCTGGTGAGAGAGAGAGAGGGAGGACAGGAGTCTGGCTGTGGGAGATCAAAAAGCAAAACACCAAAACTTACCACTCATCTGGGGCACAGATACAGAAAGTTTGGGTAAGTTCTCTGCTGTTCAGGTACAGGAATACAACACCAGAGATAAAAAAAATCGGAGGTGCTGCCCCAGCAGTGTCACGAGGGATGACCTGCTGTGTTATGGAAACTCTCCAGCAGCTCAGTGTTATACTGGCAATTGGTGCAAGCCGCCGTGGCTCACAGAATCACACAGGTATACACCATGATTCATTTATACCTGATTTTCTAGTACTGTTACTTTAACAATGAGGATTTTAATGGTATGATTATGTAGACCACTTTCCTTCAGCTGATTCATCCTGTAGTTCTACATATCCCCTTGAGAACAAGCACGGGAAAGCATCATATTTACTGACGTTCACGCATGGACTCCCCACCTCCACTGAGAAACACGAGCAAGATTTGGCCACTGAGTAACTTACAGTCAATCCCCTCAGTTCATCACCTGGACCGCCTGCCAAGTAAGTGGCCTTACTCATCCTATTAATACTGAGACATCCGTCATTTGAATTATCCATGACTTTGGAGGCGGAATACCTCAGACTCTCGCAGGCACTTATGTAACTCTGTGGAGGCAGAAGGGAAAAGGAAAGGACAGCATGGAGGAAAGGTCATGTCTCTGCTACCTTCCCCAAAGCAGGTGCTGTAGCTCGAGTTTGGTCCTGTCATTGGTGCCAAATGAAACAGAAGATGCTTCATGCAGTCAAGGAATAAATCACTACAAAAGTACTGACACTGCTATGGATGGGTATTTTCAGACCCACAGCAGCCACTGACCCATGAGATCCAGGCTCTGACAACTGTTGTGTGTCACACACATCACATGCTTGTTAGTCCATTCTATCTCCATGCTGAAATGCAGGTAGTCACTCTGTAGTGTCATGTCACAAAAGACACATCAACAATCGTAATACCACATGAGATACATGATCATGAAGTAATCAAATAGAATGTAACTCAAGTCCAGATGCAAGCTCTGTTCTTGAAAGCATTTTCACAGCATACAATAGACCAGGAATAGACAACTAGGGCAAAACTGGGGTGTCAGAAAAATATAACTTGTTCTTAATAAATACACAGAAATATTTTTGCAGTGGTCTGATAAAGGCTTAGGAAATATCCTTTATATGACAAGTGATTAAGATGTGAAGACAGTTGATAAGGCTTAAATTAAATTATAAACAATACATTAACTACACTTATTTTTTATAGCTAGAAATTCAGTTTTTCTAAAGCTCTGTTGTCTGTCTGCTGAGGCAATTGTGTGAATGGAGTATAATGAAGAAGTAACAAAACATGTCAAGAATGGCCATTTACTTGATTTTTAAAAAGTATTTTAAGAGTCATCAAGGACAGACAATGAAACATGAAACTGTTAAAAATATTCATTCCTTTTGGCACAGATCCCTCTCTGCATTCTTTCTCCTCTTTGCAAGATGACTTTTTCCATTTCTACCGTTTATGTGAGCTTGAGGCTACAGCATACAATGTTTCTTTAAAAAACAAAGGAAAACTAATCTATTTTAATCCAAAAAACACAGTAGCTTTAGTGCTAGAAGGAATAGCTAAGATTTCTGTTCTGCATTAAAAGTATCAGGGTCATTTATAAAAGCTTGGGGAGGTTATTTGCTTTAAAAGTTCCCTCCATCTGTCCCTCTGGTTCTTTCTCTGCTGCCTGTTAGTAACTTTTATATTGGCTTAATCTGACATATCTATGTCCAACTGGATTTTTGCACTCATAATATTTTAAAAATTTGTATTAGCAGAGCCCACTTGGAAAAGACTTCCATTAACTAGTTTAAATCTTAGTCATGCCTCTATGATCATCCAGAGGACAAGGGAAAAACGACCTGATGTTTCTATCCAGTTTTCACTGGAGACAAACACAGAGGAAAAACCTGCTCTGAATCTGTACAGCAGGGGTGCATAAAAATAAATATCCCTCAGCTATTTTATGGAGAAAACTGATTTAATCAGTTTAATAGCATGCAGTAATGCTGTTCACTTAAATGTGTTTTTGCTAAGCTAAGCTTGAATTCTGATGCCTGCTGCCTGGCAGTAACTTGAACCTACAATTATTATGCCCTTTAACAGTCCTCAAAAATGGCACGAGTCTGGCTCCACACTGGTGGCTGCACCTTGGCAAAGCCGAGCAGCTGGTGTGGCTGAAACGCAATGCCAAAGAACAGATGTCACAAACCTGCCTCGCCTTGTTCTTCTCACCAGGCTACCTCACACAAAGGTGTAAAGGAAGGAATAAGGCACTGAGGCCGACAATCTCTCAGACCTCCATGTGCATTTGCTGGTAAAGCCAGAAGTTCTGCCTGTGAAGATTTTCTGGCCTCACAAAATATAAATATATATATATATAAAAGGTAGATATTGGATGCATTAGACACAAAATTACTACTTTATTTTTAGAAGGCATCCTCACTGAAACAGTCAGCCTTTCTCAGAGCCTGTGCCAAGGGAAAGTGCAGTACTTACCTGAAGTTCAGTTAATTTTCTTCACGTTTCAGTTCCTACCCCAAACTTAATTCCTTAGTATTTACTTCCTCTAACCCAACTCTCCCTGCTCAAACAGTCATACAAACCCACCTCTCTTAACCCCAGTTCCAGTCTCTTTGCTGAAAATCATTCAGTCTCTTACCGTCTCAGTCCCCCTTGCCTGAGAAATCTCCTTCATTCTTCTTGTCCCAGTTCTCAACCCCCATCTTTCAACCCTGCCCTGACTTTCCAGGCAGCTTCCATATAATTCAGGTCATTTCCTCCTTCACACTGCCAGAGTGATAAACACCTCTTAGCTTTGCCAAATCTTGGCCTTGCCAGACTACAAGCTCCAAAAGATCTGAGAATGTCCCTTTTCTTACTGGTCACAGAGTTGAAGATGTTCAAAGATACATAATGTAGCTAAATTTAGGTGAAACTTACTGGGAGATCAGTAAGACACATCCTTGTCCCAGAGCTGACCTCCTGGCAAGGCTCACACTTTCACTCCAAAAGAGATGAAGAGCAATGGACCATTTTCAAAGGAAAGGTCACCTGGAGTTTAACATGAGCAAAATGACATTTCCTCCAGCTTTATTTACAGAACCAGATGAACCATTTCAACTAACATTTTCAAAGCCCAGTATGGGAATTTTCAGCATGAATAGCTAAACTGACAAAATCGTAAAAAACTGAGGGTAGGTTACTTTCCTGGGCAATGCTGGGGAAAGACGAGCCATGCACCGACTCTCAGAGAACTTTTCCCCTCTAAACTAACACTGGCAGCTGAGGGGCAGCCAGCCAGCAGTCCAAATGATCCCTGTTTCTTTTCAATAAGAGTCTGGACCTGCTTCAAGCCTAGTGCTAAAATTAGGTATTTTACTAGCTTTTTAATTTTTCAGTTCAAAGTCTAAAAGTTTTGAGAAACCACATAAGCCACTACTGAAGATTTCCGTCTGGACCACGGTTCTGAGTTCAAGACATCCAACAGAAGCTGTTTTGCATTCTGTAAGAAGCCAGATGAGCACAGCTCGAAGAGGCAGAAGTGTTGCACTCCACATCAGTCTCATGCTGCTAATGGGGAAAATACAGTTCCACTTTTTACAAAAGCCAAGGGAAGGATGACTGCCTAGATACAGAGCTTTGCTATAATCACAGTGCGTGGCAGTTTCGCTGTGCCTTTCCTAAGAGACCTCTCTCTAGAGGACACAAACGGTTCCAAAGACATAAACAACATGCCAGCCTGACTGATGTGATTCATCGCTGCTTTTCTTTGATGAGATCACCATATGCTATTGCAGAGCAGAAGAAGCCTCAGTGCCTGAGCCTGAATTTTATGGTTCAAGAATCACCTATGTTTTTGCTCAGGAAATTTATAGTCTTTGCTAACCCTAAACTAGAACACACATCAGTCACACGCTGCAACCTTTCCAGCAGACTCAGCTCCACACACAGTATTTCAGTTACTTTTCTGGTTCTGTCACTTTGCAAGTAGACACAGGATAAAGGTTAAAAGTCAAAACAGGCAAGCTGTATCAGTAAGTTCAAATTTTCTTGAAATGAGTAGCAGTCTCAGAGTACCAACTCAGATCATGCAAGACTATGTACTTAAAAATGTTATTAACTCTCCACCAGTGCCCCCCAGAGTAGAGTTTTTAGAGCATTCAAAATGCAACATTGCTCCGGTAAGTGCTCTACCCTTTCACTCACTCCATTTTACTTTTCACATCAAATATGTTAACTTGCCTTTAAACCAATCTAGAGACCCTCCCGAAATTTTTATATGTGTGTTTTTTGTATGTTTTTTTTTCTTTTATTTACACTTACAGTTTCTGATTATGTTTCATGGTTAAGAACCACATGAGGAAAATAAAATTTTAAAGAGAGAGATAGGCAAGGTCATAATCTATAATAATTTTTTTCCCCTCTTTTAATATGGTCATCCGCCTACCCAATGGGCTCATATGCTCATTCACCCACCTACCCTTGAAGAAAAGTTTTACAAGTATTTAACCTTTTCTTTTTCACTAGCAGTTAATCAGTTAGTGCAAATGACGCTGCATGCTCATCAGTTACCAATATATTGCTTTATTTCTTGGTAGCAAATTAAGGCTTTATAGTGAGATTTGTACAGTACAGGCCAATTTAAACATTAGACACTTTAAAAACCATGTAGCACTATTCACTCAATTTAACATAGCCAGAAAAGTAGCTTTTTTTTTTTTCAATAAACAATTAAACATTACTAGTGAGGCCATATATTTCATGAGTGCAAATGGCTCAGAATTCCACCATCCTCAGGGCTCGACATTTAAGTTCCTTGAGGCCATTTTTAGATAAAGGATAAACAGAGAGTATAGCTGGCCTGGATAAAATATACTGTATTACTTGCTGGACAAGAATCTCCTATTTTAAAAATACCAAAAGGAAAACCAAAGTGAAATTAACTGTCCAAGGGATGGTATCACCCCCTATTAATCACTGACCAGTAATAGTAGCAATGACAAATTCATTTTCCATGGCCCTCTTTGCTTTAGTACAATTTGATTTATAATTCAGAGCTGATGCCATCCTGTATATTTAGAAATCCAAAATTGGAGGAACATACATAAGTTACAGGAATTTTTGCAGCAGCAGGACAAGTTCCCTCTGCAGGGACATGTCCAAACTATTGCTTTTTTTTTTTTTTAATTGGCAATTTGAGCATTGTTATAAGTATTTCCTCGGCAGTTACGTATTTTTCTTGAGCATATTGATTTTCACTTCATACCAATGATTTTATTAGTGTTGCCTGGAGATGATGGAACTACTGCTTACGAGAACCAGACACAGAGTTTCCCTTCTTATGAGGCACTTACATCGTTTGAGCTGAACGTATGAACTCACCTGTCAGTCAGGCACAGGGGGCCTGCCTGAAAATATCATTACCCCTCACGTGTCTGGCTTTCAGATCTGAGCATTACATGTGAAAATGGAGAGAAACAGCTGCCAGAAAACTGCAAAGAAAGTAACCATGAATCGACCACACACTCTGGGGAAGGAGCCAACGAGATGGGGGACCTCCAAAACGCTCCTGCTCATCCAAGAGCAGGAGTGACCATGAGAGTACCAGGAGCTCCCAGTGTCACAGGGCAACGCTGGTGTTTAATTCTTTGTTGAATGCAGCTGTATCTCCAGCCTAAGGGAACACACACAGCCAAAGTCTCAAAAAATCTAAATCTAATGTGAATAACACTCCAAGTCCCTCTGTCCCCAGGGGTATTATGTAACATCAGGCTAATGTCTTTGAAGTCTTGAGATTAGCCATATATCCTTTGAACTGGAAGGCCACAGAAAAGGGTCGGGTTTCTAAGTGTGTTAAGGCACATACTGACTTTGGCTCAATGCATGTGCCTGGTTTGCTCAGGGAGCATCAACTGCAGTGGCACCACGGCTGCTGGAAAGGTAGAGCAGAGGGACAAAGCCAGACTTGCTGGTGACAGCTGTGCAGCACAGCAACTGGGACTGGCCTGTGCAAGCTGCGCCACAGCACCTCAGAGTCTCCCCGCTGTCCTCCAGTACTATCTCAGCTTGTTGCAGAATTACAGCAGCTTCCAGGCTGGTTTGCTGGCTTTTCCTTTTGCCAGGCCACCAATATCTCATTTGTTCTCACTCAGGTGAATATGTCACTGCTTATCAGAGCCAGAAATCCCTATCTACTACCAGAGGTGGTACTACACATGCAGGAGGGGGCCAATTTAGAAATGAAGGCAAGCAATGATGCACAAGTGGCCTGGAGGTGGGCTTCCCAAGAGGATGCATGCATGGGCACAATCTCCAGATTCAGTCAGCAGAAGTGCTCAGCAATGGCCAGCAGGCCTTACTCTGCCTCAAATGAGTATGTTTAAGAACATTACCCAGTATTTCCTGAGGGATTACAATGGATGACTACCAAAAAGAAACTACTTAGAGACAAGAGGATCCTTTATCAGCCATGTTGAAAAAAGTTGGGGAACACAGACACATATTGCATAGTCAGCTTCATGAGCACAGCTGGAATTCAGATGTATTTGACACAGCTTAGTAGCATTTCCAAAGGAGGGATTATGTGCTATTTCCTTTGGAGGCAGCTACTGTAGCCTGGGACAAGATCATGGCTCTTATGGAAATGACACCCCACTTGGGATGCTGAGCACTCATTGCTTTTGCATTAAGGCAGCCTCTCCACAGAGACCCATGGCACCTTAAAAAGTGATCACACAAAAAGCAAACAAAATAGTCCTCTAGAAACCCCCCTCACCTACAATGTAAAAGAAAAGCTGACTCCCGTGAGCGACAGAAAAGACAGCATTACTGAATAGGGGAGCGTGTGTTTATACATCAGTGTTTTTAATACTGCATTGCAATGACAGGTGTGGGGTGTCCTTTCAGAAGAAAGCAGGGTTGGTGTGCTCTATAATACAGCGCTTGCAATGTCGCTTAACAAATCGCAGAGCATCCACAGAGACATCGCAGTCCTGCACATTCAACATCTGCAGGTCGAAACAGTTGGCAGCTACAATCTGCAGGCCCTGCCCAGTGATGCTCTCACAAGATTTCAGGCTCAGGCGCTTTAGGTTGAAGCAGTTGAGGGCTAGAAACTCCAGGCCAGTGTCTGAGACCAGAGGGCACTTGCCAATATCTAGCGATTTGAGTTTTGTGCAATTTTTGGCGAGGTACTCCACGCCGTGGTCCGTGATGCCCTCGCAGCCCCGCGCGTTGAGGTAGCGCAGCTTGCTGCAGTATTTGGCTATGTATCGGATGCCCACGTCCGTGATCCGGCCGCAGTGCGCGATGCTCAGGTAGCGGAGCCGCGACTCCAGCTTGGCGATCTCCCGCATGCCGAAGTCACTGACGAAGCGGCAGTCGCTCACGCTCAGTTCCTTAATGGATGTGCAGTAAATCATCAGGTAGCGGAGACCCTCGTCGGTGATGCGGACGCAGCGGCGCAGGTACAGGTGGGTCAGCTGAGTGCAGTGGGCGGCAATGGTGTGCAGTCCTTCGTCCTCCAGGACAAAGCAGTCCGTCATGTCCAAGTAGCGGATGGAGATTTGTTTCCCGTGTAAGGGAGACAGCTTGATGGAGGCTTCGCGAGTCAAACTGATGCACGTTACTTTGGAGCAGCCTGAGTGGAGAAACACAGTGAGTTTAAGCAAGCAGTAGAAACCAATCACACAGCAGGGCCAGAAAGGTGGGTGTGAGATGGTGTGCTGGATGTGATGAAGATAATTTCATGTTGCAAGAGCAGAATCATCCTGACTAGTCTGGATGTGCTGTGCTGAGTCCCCACACCAGAGGAAATAGTAAACTCCTGGAATCAGTGAGGCTGCTTTGAGATTTTGAGCACTGGGAAAGCAATGGACTGATTTTGTCCATATCCCAAATGGACAGCGATGGTCCTAGGTCTATCTAGGGGCAGTCTGTGACCTGTTACTGCAATATAAACCCAGTCAGTGACAGTTAGAGAAAATGACACTACGTGACAACCGATGCAGTTTTTTGATCAAAGGCAGTCTCAGTGCTGACTGGCTGAGTTTGCAAACCAACATCAGAGGCTCTTTCAACATCCAAACTCATTATAGAAAACACAACCCAGCTCCTGCCTCCCAAAAGCATTTGGAGAGCAGATGTGAATCCAGCCCCAAGCCTGCAATGTGGGAAGGATGCAAAACTATGGCACAACTGTGTGCCTGCAGAAGGGTGGAGATTCGGATAATCTAAGGAGGATAGAGAGAATTGGTAGGAGCCAACAGACTGGTAAGGGCATGTGAGGACATGGACAGACACAGAAAAGGAACATGTCAAATGAGAAAGTCTGGCCATGAATGGAGGTAACTGGACTAGATGAGAAACACCAGACCTTGCAAGGAAAGACAAAGAACTAGATTAAAGGGAAAAACACGCTCACAGATTTTCCCCATTTTTAACTTCCACTCAGTGCACAGTGGTGAGTGAAAGCTTTTTTTGGAAAGTGTGGTTTCTGCTGCACTACAAACTGGCATGCTCAGGCTCCTGAGGGAAATTCTTTAGCTGTGCCAAGTTCAGCTGGGCACATTGCATTAGCATAGTCAGAAACAGCTGCAGGAGAGAAGGGAGGGTTTACCTGTAAGTGATCAAGGCCTAACAGTTTCAGCCATAAATGTCTACTCAGACAAATTCTGCAGGTTATGCCTAAAAGGGTGTGCTCAGGTAGAAATAAAAAGATCTTTTCTATATTGCTGAAACACTGGCCAATTGGTATGAGGTGACTCATAACCTTAGACTTCCTTGTATCAGAAATCCTGTAGTGTGGAAGGAAGCAAAGAGCGTGACAATGTATAGAGACCACCACAAAAACTTAAATGACCCAAACCTATATCACGTGATACAACGGATTGGTATTCAGAGGCTTTGTGGAAGGTTTGAATACTCTTAAGTTTAAAAAAAAAGGAAAAAAAAATCTCTTGAGATAACCCTGACGACTCACACAAATGCTGTAAGAAGCATGGGATTCAGACTTGAAACAGTTTGCTACCTGCAATAAGATTTTTATGTTCATCATTTGAATTTACGCTGGATCTTTAATTCGGGTTTCAAATTTAGTTGAACAGATGCAAATTTTACCTTAGGCCTCACACAATTAAATGGGCAAATTGCCACAGGTCATGCAGAAACAAGATCTTGAAGCAAAACACTCTGTTCAATAAACATCTTCTTAAAACTGAATGCTAATTTATCTTCAGATTATGTTTCAGATCCATCTGTGCTACAGTGCAATCTCTGGAAATACTTTTGCATTCACGTAAGTACTATATACCTGCTCAGTAATACAAATGATTTTTCTAAAGGGAAGCAGTACTATACTAAAGGTATAAAAAATTCACCTCTAGTATATTCTTTGAAGTAGGTGATACAAAATGCATGAAAGGAGTGCCACAAAAGAAGCTGGCACCCAGGCAGAGTCCTGCTGCACCTGATGTAGCTGTCACTATGGCATTTGGCCGAGAAGGTTCCTGGATTAAGGAGTCAGTCTGGATATTTTATATTCTGACCAGAATTTAATTTTAAAATCTGGCTAAGTGAGAATGATAGGTCCATGAGGCCAAGGAGAACATTCTGTCTGCTGTAAGTCCAAGAAGCTTTAATGACCATAATTAGAAAGTGAATGGGTCAGAAGTCTCCCAGCAGGGCTGGAGTCACATACATCAGTGTGTGATCACTGTTTTGACAAGCTCAGCACTGCCTTTTCTAGTTACTTTGGCTACACTGTAAAATATTTCATGGGAAGGGTATTCAAAATGGTTTCACCAGAAAAAAGAGTCCATGCTGATATAGAACTGCTTGATTTCTAGGCAAAATGACAGGTTCCTGGGTTTGCAACAATTTTTCTGTCCTGAATAACACAAAATGTAAAAATGCTCTTGTAACAGGATTTTCCATAAAGTAAGTAGAACTGATTTTTAAAACGGAGGAGAAATTTCCAGACAGACTGAAAAAAACATTGGCTGAAAAAATCAACTGTGTGAGACAATAACTTGCGGTCAAGATCAACCACCTTCTAGCGATATCTCAGACCTGCCCACAAAGCGGAAGCTGACAGTGACAGAACTTACATTGTGGAAAGCTCTTAAAGTTAATACAAACATCTGGTTTTGACATTAAAGATTTTGGTACATTTTTGCTGCCAAGTAGCCATTCAAGGGGGAAAGGGATTCAGCTCGATGTACAACTGTGAAGCGGGATTTAATTAACTAGGAACTAGCATCACCTCCCAGCACACGTACCCAACTCCTCTTGCTCAGTAAGGAACCAAAGCAGGGAGCCACTTCAGTCCTCAGAATTGCTTGAGCATGTAGGTGCAAGCCTTGTCCTCATAACTACAGACAGAAGCAGGGGAAAATGGAATCCTCCAAAATCACCCACATCAGAATGAAAAAAGTGGACTGAAAACAAGAGCCCAGAGATCGATTACCCTCAATTCATATGCAGGCACATGCAGCAAAAGCCACATCTGAGCCCAAAGACCCTGACTTCCAAGCATGTTCAAACCCAGGATTTTTCCCTCACATGCTCCAAATAGAAAGAACAATTTAGGGAAAAAAGGGATTAAAATTACTTCTCTATCCCATTGATGAGACAAAATTCAAAGACAGGTATTTTATTTGCCTCCTACATACTTTGTTCCAAACTGATGAGGTCTTTGGGACAGACACTACCTTCTAGGTCTGAGAGTAATAGGCTTGGGAAAACCACAAATGAAGTAGACCCCAAAAGAACCTATCTCAAGACCTGGTATAATCTTTTCCCTTCCCCTGCTTTTGAAAATGTCACCCTTGGTCTATAGCATATCCATGAACAGGGGCTGTGGACCAAAGAATTTTCAGCCACCTACAAGCCCCCAGCTGCACACAGAGTGTGAGCTTCAAAGCTCTAGGTCTGAATCACACAGGTACATACACTTTCTCCTGGTATTGGAGATGCTTCAACCTGAATGTGTGGCCAGCAACCCAGAACTAATGTCAGTATGTACCAATAAAAAGTAGTTCATATAGAGGATCACTACGAATAGACTCCTGGGGAGTTCCAGAGACACCTTGTCACCTGGTGGTTTCAGAGAGCAATCACAAAAAGTGAGTAATTCTGATTTCTTGGTAATTGGCTTGATGCCTTTCATGACATTCTGCCATCCTAGGAATGAGGTGAGAGAGTTGGATAAATCAGCTTAAAAAAATAGAATAGCAGAGAAAAGAAAGCAAATCAGTGTACACCAGATAGGTAGCCTTGGAAAAATCAGTTTATCTGGGTACCAGTGACTCAACAACATCACTTTGTATCCCCACTTCATCCTGCTTGTTGCCACTGGTACCTCTGCAATGGCAAATCTGGTTCAGATGATTTACGACAGCATTAGACTGATAACAAATGAGAACACAAAATAAATGTTGAGCAGCAAATTTACTTCAGTGCTCTGCTTGGCTACATCCTTTCCATTAAGTGCCAACCTATTTGCAGACAGGAAATTCTGTGCAGATGACTTTGGGAAAAAACATCTTGTTTCCCCAGAGCAGGTTTGCAGAAAATTGTCTAAAACATTTCTGCTGCAAATTTCTCTCCAAACAGCTGCAACTGAAGGGTCTTATTGAAAAACAATTAAAAAGGAAAAAAAAGGAAAAAAGTCCAAGCTGGCTAAGTCTTGTTAAAATAGCAATGGAAACAAGGGGACCTTGAAGTTTAGCTAGGGATGACTAATATTAATACCCAGAAAAAAAGCCTAGCACTTATTCTGAGCTCCTTCTCTAGCCACTTACCAGATTACAGATATATATATTACATACATACAATCTATATAGAAATGTTTGTGAAATAGCTAAAACAAATGTTGCTGAAGTAACTAGCCTTCACCACATGATGTAGCACTGACTGCCACGTGGTTCCTCGTACAGGTGCTTTGTACAAAAATCTGCAAAAAGCCCTCGAGCTGTTTGAACAGGCCATCTCTGCTAGCTCACCTCCTTTGGAGGAGGCCTGGCCACTCCAGAGGTGCTGCCGGCATTAGGGGCACTGAGATTCCAGTGGTGCCTATATCACAGGTACTGTGTTAGGAACCTGGCATTCCGGCTTCAAAAGGCAACACAGAAAGGGAGAGTGTGCAGCTGTGGGGCTTGACAAGCATGATGCGTTCAGAATCAGAGGCATCTGTATTGGAACATTTCCAGTTACCTGACACATCCAGGTGTTCCAGGTTTGGGCACAGTGACACGACATCAAAGACTGCCTCATTGGAGATGTTGTAACAGCCAGACACCTCCAGCCTCCTCAGTTCTGGACAGCACTGGGCAATGGTGTAGAGTCCTCTGTCTGTGAGCCGCCTGCAGCCACTAACAATTACTGTCTCCAACATGAGACATACGTTGGGAGTATCCTGACAAAGCCTCCGGGTCAGCACTTTTAGAGCCCTGTCTACGTTGATTGTCTCGCCGGTCAGGCGAATAGTCCTCCAAAGCCGCGGGTCCCAGGCGAGGTTGTACCAGCGGCGGCACACGCGGGCACAGCGGCACAGCTGGTTGGTGGGCAGGAAGGAGAATATCTGGATCATGGAGTGGTCGGGCAGCCGGTCTATGTTGGCCTGTTCCTTCTGGTGCTTGGATGCCAGCCGGATGAGAGGATGGGTGAGACGGGTTGGAGGCGGCGAGTGGACCATGGCAACAGTTTCCCCAGTGACTGAGGATGAAGACGTTGAAGACCCTCTGCCATTCTGGAAGCCAGGGGAATTTGGTGGAAATATTAATGCTGGACTGGGTGTGCTGAGCGTTCGCATGCTCAGGTCAGAATCTGGAAGATACAACACAGGATTTCAGTAAGCATTGGACAGACACAGCGCTCTCGGCACAGCACAGCACAGGACCCTGTTAGCCTGTTTGTTAACAGACTATGACGGACTTCTGGTTTGTTGGGGGTTAAGCACTGAGAGTGAGAAAACACGGATTTCAAAAACCATGTGAGAAAAGGAGTGGCTGCAGTTCTGAACCCTGAAGAGGAGACAGCATGGAAGTCCAAGGATTTTAATTCTTTATACTCCCAATTAAATACTGCAAGAAATGAGTACGTTTGAGCCACAGGCTTTTTTTGGCAAAGGGTAAGTGCCATAACCTTGGGCACAGCTGTGAACTGTTAAGGGCAGAATACTGTGGTCCTTCACCTCTGAGCCCCTTCAGCCATTCAGCGGGAGGCCAAAGAAGAGTTCATAAGGCAAATGCTGCTTCCTTCACCAGATCTGGGCAGATGGCCAAAGCACAACTCCATACACTTATTTTCATTGTGTCATTAAAGAAGTTAATTTTTCACTCACGCAAACTCAAACACTGAAGTTCAACCAAGAGCCTGGTGACTAGTTCATCATGTGCACACAGAAAGCACTGCTTTCCAATGGACTAAAGTGAACTTGAGTTGCATTTGAAAAAAGAAGCCCAGAAAAGTAAGTGGCGAAGAAACAGCATGCCTGGAAACTTGTTGGAGAGTTGTTATATAACATTTACACACTTATTGCTAGGGCTAATTGTCACACTGGCAGCAGTCAACTCAACTCCCCTCCCCAAAACAATTTGCTACTTCTTTACCTTCTTTATTTCACTTTACTGGCAAGAATCAGGCACAAAATTCAAGATATTCTTCTACTAAGAAAGGTTACCTTTGCTGTAAGATTATTTCAACTGTTTCCCCTTTGTGCTGACATTGCTGCCTACCAGTCATTTTCACTCCTGTTCCCAGTTTCACCAAGCAAACCAAGTAAAACATTGAAAGACAACTAGGATATAATTTTGATGTCAAGCAAATGCCACGGGCAATATATTTAGAGACTCTGAGATATTTTAGCAGTACACAAGATATAACCAGTGTATGAGAGATGAATGCTGCTGCTGAGGACACTCTTTCCATCTCAGTACTGATCTCTACAGAAGTTCTCTACAAAGAAAAGCACCACCCAGAGATGAATACAGTAACCAGAATTTAGTGACCAGTAGAATAACAAGTTTCACGGACAGACACTTGTTTTAGCTTTTCTCCACATCACATTTCCTGCTATCACCTCAATGTTTAGGCATTTCAGGGAAGTGTACAAAGGCAGCCCCTTTAGTAACACCACAGCTCTGTGACTGTGACAGAACAGAAAAGGGCTTAGCAAGATACAGCCAGAAATGCATTCAACAAACCTGCCCAAACCTGGATTTAGGTAGAGTTTTTTAATTAAGTACATTTTTGACGAATTTATCTTTATACATAAACTTTCCCATCAAGCTTTGACTTAGCGCAGCACAGGCCTGCTCTGATCTCACTACCCACAACAATAGCAACCACAGGCCTGTATTTTCACAGTGTGTCTGCAAGGGAAAGAGGCACAACTGTTTAGCTGAAGAACCCAGACACAAAGCCCAGCAGCTTGCTCAAGGTCATCTAGTTGAATTGCAGAGAGGTCAAAATCTTCTCACACCATGAAGGAAAAGCCTATACTACCCAGCTGCTTCCCTCCTCCTCTTCTGCATCTTGTTTTACTTAGAAACTCACTATTTCAGCAAGTGACAGGAAAGAACATTTTCTCCAAGGCTTCTGAGTCTGTGCTACAGCTACGTGGACCTAACACAGGGATTTGTGTATGTATGAGCAAGAACCATATCTTCACGCTGAGTGGGCTTTGCAGACACCCTGCTCCCTTTGAAACCTCCTTATACCCCCTGGCAGCTATTGCAAATAATTGCATTTAGGAGTGTTATTTGGAAAGCGTCTGGTATATGCTGGTGTTTTAAAAATGAGATTTACAGCTGGAGAGAAAAAACCCACAACACCAGCAGCAGCCAGGCTCCTGCAGACAAGTACTGACTCCACAGGCCACTTAGGCAACAGTCCCCAAGATTAATTTTTGCAAGGACTTACCATATGTTTGACCTCCCTCACATTATCACCAAAACCAGTGACAGTGCCTGAAGTTAAACATGTGTAGAAGATGTGGCAAACTTGGAGCCTTTACTTTTTCTCTTTTTTTGATATTTTAAGACAAGAAAGTTTCTAATATTAAAAAATTTAAAAATGCACACTTTTTTCCCAAGTGCTGGATGTAGCTTCTACTACTACATATATTTGATATTGTCAGTTCCTTTCCTTTCTTTTTACTTCTTCATTTGCTTTGGGCTTTTTGGTTGGTTGATTGTTGTTTGTTTTACACAAACCAGAACAAAAAGGAAAACAAAACTATATAAATAAAAAACACAAAACAAACCCTTTTTTCTATTCCACAAAACAGAGCTAAAATCAAAAGCAAAAAGTTTAAACTTTTAACGTCTGCTATAAACAATTTTTAGTCCTGTGGGAATGATTAACTTCTGTAAGCCACAGCATATTTGGAAAACATACTCTTTTAGTCAGTTATTGTTGAAAACACCTTAAAATTTCCATAGGGTTATAGTCTTCCCTAGTTCCATTTCTACTTAAGCATAAAAAAGCATTTCATACTCCGTGATTCTCCCCCGTTCCCCTGGTGAGCAATGCACCAAGCTAATACGGCTAATCTCCACTGCTTTTGGATCAGAAGTGGCATTCCTTCATCACTCCAGGGCACTGTGAATAATCAATACCTTAGACATTCTGGGTGTGTAATGAATTACTAATATGTGTTTTTTAACTTAGACCTAGAGCTAAAAAAGGCCTGACCTTCTGTTTTATGGGTATGCTCCGTGCTTTCTTTGTGCTCTCTTAATTCTCTCATTACTATAGCAGTTCCAGATGTGCGTCCTGTATTTCCTTTACCTTCAGTGCTGAAGGTGCAGCATGTGAAACTTGCTCCCTCCATCTTTGGGGCATGGACTTCCAGGCATACACGTACTCATACATACACATGTACCCCATCTCCCCGCCACAAAGCATTTTGGAAAAAGACTGTAGTGTTGTCACTGTGTTTAAATAAGGGAGTCGAGAGCACATTACTGGTCTGTTGAGCCTCTAATGCAATATGCTCTCAGACAGGAATTTTGCTGGTAGCTCAGCTGAACTCCGTACAGAGGTATTCCTGCTTACTGTTTGCTGTGCACCCCTAAGGGGAAAAGAAAAAAAATAGCAGGTGAGTCCAGGAGCCTTTTTGCCAGGAAAAACTTGGAAACCTTTTTGCTAGCATTTAAAACTTCAGCAAAACACTTGGTCTACTGTACGTTTTCCAGACTTTTCTAATGTTGTTGGGAGGGGCTTCCTATAGCAGTATCTCAACCTCTAAGAGTTTCCTCCAAATTTTGTTCTTCATCATTTACTGAGTGCTAACAAGCTGGGTCAGAGAGAAAGCAACTTAATGACAGTGTAACATTAATAAACACAACCCTGCAAGTGCAAATGAAGTTGCTGATTACAGTTTTCAACTTTACACACATGTGCCCTATACAAGCATTTATCTTCCTGAAAAGACTCAATTGTTTACAAGCCTGAAATGCAGCTTTATATTTTGGTGATCTTAGAAAGTAAAAACAAATTAGAAAGCAGCTCTGCACTTCCCTCTCTACAACCTCTTTTGCCCCTTTGCCTCCAATCTTCAAGCTTTGATCAGGCTCTGAAAGTTGTTTGTTGATTTAAGAGAAAATTTCTTAGCAATCTGTAAAGAAATCTCAAAAGATGTGTGCCAGGAACAGAACCATAAAAGCTGACACAGAGGGAGAAAATTCACTAGAGGGAGTTTTCTTATTCCAGTAGGAATCTGGTTTATTTCAAAGGATTTTTTTCTCCCCACTTTGTTTCCCAATTAATACATACATCTGGGAATAAAAACCCCTTTAAATATATAAGATTTAAGCCAAGATCTAGTCTCCTTTCTTTCTGGCATTGACAATAGTATGCAGTCTCTGATTTCAGAACCAGAGAGAGAAAACAGTGTTGCATTTCCATTACTCCAGCAATGCACACTAACACGGGACATTTGATGTCTGGATCCCAGCATGGACTTTTTAAGATTGAACCATTTTCCATCCATGCGCACCTTCCATTATTGTATTGTAAGTCTTTTTTGAAGTGAATACTATAACTCATGAGCTCTTCAAGTTAACAAAATTAAAATGAAATTTTTTGCAAATATCAACCAAACTTCAGATACTTATCTGACAACTAAAAAGGATCCTTCATGTCGATTTGCTGTCACCACTGATGTTTTTAGCCAAACTAAGGCAAGAAATAAAACAAATTATATTCAAGCTCTGAAAAGTCAGTATAGCTGAGAAAAGTAAAAAGTAATTGTGATTTTTGTAAAGATTAGATGTGAAGTAATGTGTGCAAGGAGCATTTACACAGAGTACCAAAACGTCACTTACTTAGCATCTCTTCAATAAGTGTGTCATAGATATTACATATTTTACTAAGTGCAATGTGGGTATAGACTTCACATTTTTACCACAAGACCATCAGCCTCATGCATGCCAAGTAAGTACTCCTTTTACAGAGACTGGGGAAAGTGGGACCTTAATGGTTGTAGCAGCCACAGGCAATGGTGCAAAGGGGAACAAGAGCAGCTGACAGGCTTCTACAGGGGGAACAATGTGGGCTGATTCAAGGAGAGGCTTGTGAATCTGACAGACGGATTTCAAATATGGTTGTGTGCCCTTAGAAGAGAGTAGGAAAAGGAGCTAGGTGGGACAGCAGGCTACAACACAGCCATTTTCTTTCCAAGGCCTTGGGCATGGACAAAGTTCCAGAAAAAGTGATACCTACAAAAAAAACGTGACTTCCACATTGCAAACATCCTCAGGCATTTCTCTCAGGCTAAGTCACCCTACTGAACTCCGTTCCTCCCAGTCCCAGGAGGCTGGGAGGAACTGGAGAGTCTGAGATAGCAAAGAGGCAGCTGGAACAAAACTCACATCCAAACTTGTGTGGGGCTGCAGAGGACAAGAATGGCAGAAGGAAAGGGTTGCCCAGTGGAGATACTGACATGATTTTGCAGCCTTTTACAATGAAGAACATACAGAATGAGAAATGAAGTTGGATGAACTCTCTCATCGCTCTCCAAGAACACCAAGTACACTTAAACTATCTCTGATGTGCAGCATGTCTGCCCTGTTTTTAACTGCCAGGGGCAGCTATTACTGAGCTCATTGAGGTGCCTGTTCCAGTGTTGTCACTGTATCAAGTTTCTAAGTTTTTCTTCTTATTTGGAAAGGAATATATAAAGCTTCATATAAGAAGCTGTTTCTTGCCCTCTCTCCTCATGATTGTGAAGAATGAGAGGTCTCCACTCTTCCTGTAAGGATTTCTCACATGCATTTGCCTTTCTTTCTATTAGTCATGTTACTAAAATTCGCAGTTTCTTCTACTTTTTCCTTTAAGTTTCCTCTAATCTGTGTGTTTTTCTCCTAAAGTGCAATGCTCCAAACTGAGCACCACACCCTATCCAACCTCACCAGTAGTGGTGAAAGTGGAGTCCTTCCCGTCCACATTTCATGGAAACCACATTGTCAGACTTCCAGATTTCAACTCCCAGAAGGCTGATGTATTTTCACTATGTGACTCGATGTGTTGCCCAGATTCCTACGTGCCATACAGCTGCCTGGACATTTATTTTCTTCATTCATGTTTATTGAATCCATCCATCTTCCCTACACCTGTCTCCTTAGAGAATGCTATGTTTTCTCTCTCCTTAATCTTCTAGTTTTTCAAGAGTATTTTGCGTACTAAGCAACTTTCTCAAATTGTGTTAGTTTTCAGTTTTCAAACTATACTGCTGCTCCAAAGCCATAAATTTTAACCCATTTCTCTGTATATTGGTAATTTTGTTTCAATTCAATTCAAACAGATGGCCCCTAGAGAGAAATGGAAAGTCTGGGAACCTATTAACAAATATTGCAAGGTATCGCAGACAAGATTAGCTCACTTGACTAGAGCATGATGCTCATAACACCAGGGTAGTGGGTTTAACCTCCACATGGGCCATTCACTTAAGAGCTGGACTTGATGATCCTTGTGAGTCCCTTCCAACTCAGCACATTCTGTGTTTCCTAAAGGGTCCTTCCTGAAACATCATCACAGTTGACAAATACTCACAGTGATAACTACACAAAATACTATTTCCCTCCCATGGCCACGTTATCCTGATTTCATTCAGTGCATATTTTGTCAGCTTCTTTCCAATACACACATGCAAAAGTCTAAATAAACCTGAGAGGGGTTACAGCTACTGCTTCCTTCTCACCAGACAATTTATTTTTGCCAAAACAGAAAAGTAGATTGAAAACTGAGATCAAAGGAACAAAGACCACTTTGGCAAAGGTGAAAACTAGTTTCTTATTCTGTGGCACCTTGTTGGTCATGCAACTCTCATTTTGAGAGCAAGACCTGTGACAAAGCTCGATTTGTCAGTGTAAGAATGAGCAGCCTCGGAACTCACTAAGTAAACGCATCCACATGGTCTTGGAAGGAACAGTTCCACAGAACTTGAAACAATCTTTTATAGTTTTTAAAAACCTCCTTTAGAATGCAGTAACAAACTGCACTTATTGTATAAGACTAGAGGCATTGTGGAAGAGGGATATGTTAACTTAAATTTGAAGTCATTTCATAGTAGTTCCTGTGTGACATTTTACACCTTGGATTACACTGGTGTAACTTCCCTGTGATGTTGAGCTCCAGTTTTTTTTAGCCTATAAACTCCACATACATTTGGAGACCTGATCTTGCATTCCTGGCATATTCACACTAGATGCTTACAGTCAAACAGTATTGCAAGTGAAGTAATCATTACAGTTTTATTAAGCAAATAATTCTTCCTTACAATGTATTTGTCAAAAACTGGAACTAATTTCCCCCCTACTGGCTTTGTCCCCTGCCACTTGGCAAGAATTCATTTTATCCCCATGTTTTTGAACAGAGCTAAAAATACAAAGACTGAGGGGAGGGAAAAGTAAAAAAATAATTCACTATTAGTTTAGGAAGTCAAAGCATCTTAATTTTGCCTTCAGTACCACTGATGATACTAGCACATCAGCTCCAAGGAAAGGGTTTCACACTGCATCATTGCTGGGAAATTACACAGAGATGGACTGGAAGGCGCATTTTTTACATGTTCAGTAAATATATATTCCAAAATTAATTCCATACATGCTTAAGTACAAGCTCTACTTAAATCCTTCAGGTCAGATCCTCTCCCAACTCCTTGTGGTGTGCCAGGGAGCTCCTCCAGCTGAGCTAGTTTGTATTTACTTTAGCAAGGAGTGCAGCCCAGAAAGAAGAGCTCTGTGGAGCAAAACAATATCGCTGAAAACCCAACATCCACAGGCCTATGAAGTGGGTGTTATTTTTTTGCCAATATTTAATGCAATCCCCAACCCTGAATGCTCAGTAGGGGTTGCCTTTGGTGCTTTCAGTGTCCTGCCAGGACACATTTTTTGGCTTTAGTTTTGCCTGAAGGTAACTGGGTTCATATACCTCATGATGGTTACTAAAACAGAGTAAGAAGAAGAGGTATTTCAAAAGTGGGCTTTGGACTTGAACAAAAATGCTAATGTAGATGAGCCCACTGGTCAGTGAAGAACCCCCTGTCTACCTTCTCCAAACCATGAGTTACCACCTCCAACCTATTCCATACCACTTTGAGGAGAGGCAACCTCTGCCCTGCTGGATGCTCAGGGCAGGATTATCAATGGACCAGACATGGTGCATTTCATCATCCCCCATTTTCAGGATATCACACCCATGGGGATCCACATCGTTCAATGCGTTGCTCTGAAAAGTGCAAACCAAAGGTGGTTAAAATGAAAATAAGCATTTATAAGATGCTTATATATAAGCATCTTCAACATACTTCTATAGAAAGATTAAAGACAACAAAAATATAGCAAGTTTGCTTAATTTTGAAATCATACTAAGAAGACTGCCATCACCTATTTCTCTCTTCTGGTAAGTTTGACAGTCTTAGTTAACCCAGGAACTCCATCCAGGTGAATATAAAAAACCTTCCCAATTTATCCAGAGAATGACTTGTTTCAGTGAAACAGGCTTACAGCTATATTCTGCCTTTTCTTTGAGTTACTCTAACGTGCTCCAAGATCAAAATTTTGACAGGTAAAACATTTTTCCACCTGACTGGAAAAAATTTACTTTAGTGTGTTCTACTTTTAAAATCTATTGTTCTATATTTTTCATTTAATACCAATTTTACATAAATGTAGAAAAGATGAATGCACACTGCTTGCTACTGGCTCTCAAACTGAACATACACGGCAGAACCACTCACTTAGAGTGACACTGAGATGGGAAGAACAGATCCTACTCTATCTTTGAATGATATGCTGACATGAAGTTTGTGTTGATGCAAATGTATCTTTGCAACTGGAACAAATGCCTAATGACTCCCAACTTCAAAATCCAGAAATCCAGTCAGCTGCTCCAGTCAAGTGTAGCTGTTCCACTATCTCACCTCTCAAAAATGGGAGAATTTGGAATAAAAGATGTATCAGTCAACATTATTATGGAACTTCGAGACAAGTTGCTGGAATAAATTTATGGGAGGGAAACATTTTCAAAATCCCCAGTTCACATGGCTCAAACCCAAGGGGACCTGCAGAACTCTGAAGTGTTTTTGTGGTAGATGTGCGTGACTCTAAACAGAAAATAATATACAAAGCAGAGGAATGCTTGCCTCTGGGAAAAGCTGACAATATAATCACTTTGTTGTGTAATCAAGATGACTTGCATCCAGTTGGTAGCAAACGCTGCAGTAGACAAATATTTCCCCCAAGAATGGCTGTTTCCAGCATATTCACCATAAACAAATTATTTGTGTAAAAGAACATTGTTTTGCATAATCAACTGTTGGCATTTTAAAAGCATGCAACTCTCAGAAATTACTGACTTTCAAATCCAGGATTTGACCTCCAAAACTGGAAAAACAAATGGTAAGCAATATGCTAAACAGAAGAAGAAACTGTAATGTGAGATTTAAGGCCACAAAGCTGTGCTTCTATCTTAACACTGAAGTTTAGATCACAGAATCATAGAATAGTTTGGGTTAAAGGGCTCTTAAAGATTAGTTCCAATCCTCCTGCTGTGGACAGGGAAAACTTCTACTAGGACAGATTGCTCTGAGCTCCATCCAACCTGGCCATGAACACTTCAAGGGGTGGGACATTCACAACTTCTCTGGGCAACTTGTTCCAGCGCCTCACCACCCTCACAGTAAAGAATTTTTTATGTATATTTAATCTAAACCTACTCTTTTTTCACTTTGAAGTCATTTCCCCTTGTCCTGTCACTACATGCTCTTGCAAACAGTCTCTCTCCAGATGCTAATGATGCATTAAATGAATACAATTTAGAATAGTCCAAATATCCTTCCTAAAATAAATTCAAGCTTAGAAAACATAGTCTTTGTTGATAATCTAGAATATAAATTTGCAAATTATGGGACAGAATTGCACACAGCACAAGAAGAGGCCTCTAGATTAAAAAAAATAAACAAAACCAAAACACAACAGAAAACCAAATGGGAAGGTAAAACCAATCCCAACTTGGCTTGATTCAGCCCAGGTCATTAAGGATTGCCCTGTGAGATACCTGCAAATGTCTACCCAGTGTCCCTGCTGATTTTAAATTGTATTTTAGAGCAGTAGACATATCTCTCTACCAGCTAAGCTACCAGTAAGTGAGTGATAATGAAACCACAAAAAATGCTGCCAATAGACAAGAGAACAACATAATCTTCTTCTAAAAAACTGCTTAGTAAGTTACCATGTCACTGCTCACTCCAGGGTGAGTTCAGCGAGCCCTTTTCAATCTCGTAGGAGAATTACACTGAGGCAGTAACAGTTTTCCTGACTTTACATGAGAAGTGTTTACTCCCAGACTAAGGTTTTTGCAGACCACAAGGAACTCCATCAAGGGCCCTGTCTGCATCTGTAGGATGGCCATGGATGACAGAAAATCAGTACAACTGTGCCAAGCATAACCAAAGGTCAACCTGCAACACCTGCTCCTGAGCAGCTCAGATCCATTTACATCTCAGTTTCCAAAGTTTATTTTCTTTTTCAGGAATGAGATACCTTCAAAAGCACCTGCTAGCATCCTGGCAAGCATTCTCGTATTTTGAGGGCAAATACCTGATTTCTAGGGTTGTATCCCTCCTCCCTTCTGACACACAGCCAAACTGAGAAAAGCAAAGTTGGTCTCCGGGGCTTTTTTAGGGGATGGTAGAAAACTTCACTTAATCCACAGTTTTACATTTCATACAAATCTACAATGTTGTCACTACATGTACAGACAAAGGAATGCATTCAGCAAAGAACTAGCCAAAGCCAATTCCCCAATGAATCACCTTTGGAACCTGGATGAGAGGAACACTCTGGAGAGGGTGAAAGAAAAGAAACATAGGCCTCCAAGCAAAAACTCACTACACCAGCACAATCTAACTTATCCAAAATCTCTCCAGCAAAGATACATAAACTGAGGATTTTTCATAACACGTCATGTTATGAGAGCCCTGGAGTGACAGCGAGCTCTCCCCTCTTGTTACAAACACACACATATACATACAACAACGCACTGAGCAAGCACATAGTGTTTATTCAGAACCACAAGGATTAAAATTTTGTTTATGGGAAATTTGGGAATTAAGCTGGGAAAGAGACATGGCCACTGGCAGCTTTCTTCTACCAGAAATATGTAACTGGCTCAGGCCCAAGTGCGCTAAGTTACATGGATTCCTGACCACCAGTGTGAAGCAGTTCCAGACTGTGTCAAAACAGATGGTCCTTACAACTGCAAAAGCATTCAGAGGGCATTAGGCACCCTGTGAAACCCAGCCCTGCCGTCTGAGGACCCACTTGCTGTGTCTGTGACTCGTGCTGTTTAAATTGCAGATCACTATTTATATGCAACAGCATATGATACTCTGACATTTGAGGAGTATCGGATGTACCTACATGCAAGTAAATCAAGAATTCAGCACTCTGTATTTATGGCAACTTCAATAACTTCCCAGTCTACTGAACGCCATAATAAATAACTGCTTTATTGCGCATAAAATATGAACTATTCCTTTTCAATTCATTGTGATTTCAATTTATCGAAATGAGATAAACAAAATTATTCACTGACTATTTTAATGTCATTTTGATTTCATTAACTCAAAATCAATACACAAAAGAATAAAATGTGATGTTTATGTCTACAATTGCTGAGTTATTATCCAAAGCAAGAACTCTTGCACTAAACATTTCAGTCCTTTATTTTTCAAGTTAACCTAAGCTAATTATATAAAAAAACATCACTAGCTCTATGTGGAATTTTACATTTATCCTCAGATTTAGTATCACCAGTTTATGGGAATATCTCACAGAGTAGGCTTAAAGACAGAACAGCAGCAGAAGCAGCATTTGGAATCAAGAAATATTTGGCATCTTGACAAAGAAAGAGGAAGATGAAGAGAAAGGCCATTTTCTTCACAAAGCCCAAGAAAAATGGGAACCTGGCAGGGTGATCTCATGAATATGTATGTACACCTTAGGAGAAGGTGTACAGGAGATGGAGACAGGCTTTTTTCAATGGTGCCCAGAAACAGGACCAGAGGCAATGGGCACAAACTGAAACACAGGGGATTTCATCTGAACATCATCAGGAAACACTTCGCACTGTAAGAAGTGGCACTGGCACAGGTGTCCCAGAGAAGTTGTGAAGTCTCCGTCCTCGGAGATAAATGAAAGCCATCTGGACATGGTTCCAGTCAATTGGCTCTAGGTGGCCCTACCTGAGCAGGAGGTTTGGACATGACGACTTCCAGAGGTCCCTGTCTACCTCAACCATTCTGTGATTCTATGAAGTAACTCTAAAACACCTTATGAAAAGAGCACATGAAGTCTATGTCCCACTTTCAAACAGGAACCTTCTGTATGAACCTTTATACAACGGTTCCAGGCATCTTCAAGGCTGTTCTCTCATCAAGGGGATCTTGTAGAGTTTGGTTTTTTCAGTACACCATCTCAAGCTCCATTTCAGCTGCCATAAGATCCTCCTGTTCAAAACAACCTTTCGTGACTGAGATGACAAATGATCACTCTCATCATTAAATGTTCCAACTCCAGCAGGCAACTATTGCCACCTGGCAACACAGCTATTAGTGAGAACTGGCTTAAGGGACACTTGTCCTGCAGTGTTTGCCCCAATCCAGAGAACGATCTGGGGCTCAGCACTGGCTCTTGGTACCTGTAGAAAGGATGTGCACCTTTTGCCAGAATACACTGAAAAAACAGTTTACCTCAAAACTTCCAGTAGTGCCTTCATCACATGTGACAGGTAATACCAGGTTTACCTGAATATGAAGTTAGTCATCTAATGGTAAAAACAAAAATCCTCTTAAGCTGTTACATAGGCTTTATCTCCCATACCTTCCTTATCATCAAGTTGGTGAAGTACAGATCAGACAAGTGGACAGTGAGGTAGATCAAAAGCAGACTGAACTGCTGGGCTCCGGTTGGAAGCCATCACCACTGCTGTGCTGGGGCTAATACCTCTTCATTAATGACCTGGGACAGAGTGCATCCTGACAAGCTTGTAGATGATGCAGAACTGGAAGGAATGGCTGATATGCTGGAGGGTCATGAGGCCATCCACAGGAACCTCAACAGGCTGGATAAAAATGGGTTCACAGGAACATCACAAAGTTCAACAAAGCAAAATAAAAAGTCCTCTACCTGGATAGGAATAACCACATGCATCAGCACAGCCTTGGGGCCAATGAGCTGAAAAGCAGCTTGGCAGAAAAGGTCCTTGTGGACATCAAGTTGAACATGAGCCAGAAATATGCCCTCACTGTAAAGAAGGCCAAGAGTATTCTAAGCTGTATTAGGAAAAATGTTGTCAGCAGGTTGAAGAAGGCAATTCTTCCTCTCTGCTCAATGCTGGTGAAGCCACACCTGGAGTATTGTGTCCAGTTCTGGCCTTGCAGTACAAGATAGACGTGAACGTGAGAGAAATACCACAGAGATAATGAAGGGATTAGAGCACCTGGCATAAGAGAAGTGAATGACAGAGCTGGCATTGATAACCTGGAGAGGAAAAGACTCAGGCAGATCTCATTAAAGTGTATAAATACCTGAAGGGAGGGTATAAAGAAGATGCAGTCAGGCTCTTCTCAGTAGTATCCAGTGAATGGGCAAGAGACTGTAGGTTCAAACTGAAATACTGGAAATTACTATCTAAGCAAAATTTGTAAAGGAGAGCACTCAAGCGCAGGATCAGTTGCCCAGAGAGGTGTCTTGAAGAAAGTGTCCTGGGCAACATGGTACATTTAGCCTGCTTTGAGACGAAGTTTAGATAAACTCCAGAAGTCCCTTCTAAATTCAATTATACTATGATTACCAATTCAATTGAACTTAACAAGACTCCTCTTCTTGAGGCTTTGCATAGAAGAACAAACTGTGCCTAATTAAAGCAATTCAAACACTTGTGTAAACGTCATAATAAATGTGCTAATTCACAGACTCTGAGTGGAAAGGTTAAGCAATCTTGACCTGAAGCTGAAGATGGAAAAGGATATGCTAATATGCACCATTACCTCCAATGTATCTGAATAGAAGACAGAGGTGATGGAAAGGTTACTGTACTTGCAGAGCTATGTAAGAAGGAGCAGTAGCCAAGCTTGACTAAGAGAAAACTTTGTAATTGGGGGTTACACATTATCACATGGTACACAAATAGGTCAAGGCATAGGCTGAGTTAGGATTGACATCTAGAGCTTTCTAGGAGGCAGCAAGATTAAAAAAACAAAACAAAACCAAACCAATCAAAACGTAACAAGTGAGGAATTCATCTATGAAGACAATTCTGCTTTAAGCTGTTGTTTATATAGGATGACCCAAGAACTTTCCCACCCTTTGTCATTAGCCAGCCCTGATTTGTTAGCCATCCTGCTCTCTCTAAAACAGAGAAGTAAAACTCTTACTAAAAGAATTTGTCAGGAGGCATGAAAAATGAAGGACACAATAACATTGAGCAACTGATGCTTATTTTCATCATCAAAGTTGTACCACTCTTTTCCATCAAGATGGCACAGATACACACCTTGGGCTGAGAAGCAATGCCTTTGCTACAATTTTTTCAAAGTTGTTTCAGTACACACTTTAACAGATTTTTTACTCAATTCATAAAATGCAGACCGTTCTCCATTTTGGGAGAAAAAAGAACAAAGTTCACTGCAATGTACATGATTCACAGGAGTATATTAAACCCTGCTCATGTGGACTCTGATAAGACTGCTGAGCTTCAGTGAAAATTCCTCAAGATACTCTTTTTTTCTTACAATACAATGAATATACCAAAGATCCTTGTAACTTATAACTTGAGTTTGAGAGTCACCATTTGCTGGCCTCAGTTCTGAGACTCCTGAGCAGCACAATCCATTGCCAGTCTTTCACCTCAGTGCAGAAATATTAGCATGTGCTCTTCTTTTTGACAGAGTTGAGGCTACAGACTTCTTGGTGGGATGTACTAAATTAAGCTTGTAGACAAGGACTTCCAGAACTACTAATTTGGTACTGAAATCCTACAAAACCCACACTCAGACTACATTCAGTTCAACTGAAGGGACCTGCTTTAGAAGTGAGGCTGCTGGACACAAAGCACAGGGGAGAGTTACACTCTTTCAGAGAAAAGCCTGTCCAACTGCTGTACTACTATTATATTTAAGCAGTGAAGTGATGACAAGGTTGTGTTTACAGGATGTGTGATGTAAATTAAGGCACACATAATGAGGCTTGGGTTTTAGAAAGGACATTTAACACTGTGCTATAGTTCCACTAGGTACTGAGGCTTCAGGTGGAGAAATTATAGCAATGACTTCACTGCCTCCTTCCTAATTGCACAAGACTTCAAGCAGAAGACTAATGCAAAAAATAAATTTATAAAAACATATTCCTAGCATTCTTCAGTATAATTTGGAAACATGGGACATGGCCAATAAAGAGAGATCACAAAGTCACATTTAAAAACTTTTAAAGAGAAAGTAAAAAGAATTTTTATTAGGAAAGATTTCAGCAGCGTGTAATGACTTCACATTTTCCAGCTCACTGGATTTACAAGAAAAGAGGCTGATGCTGCAGTACCTGGATGCCAAGTACTTCCTGGGATGTGCAGAGTACCTGTGGCTACTGTAAGTTCAGAGCAGCCAGCATTTCACAGGACCACAGGTCCTCTCACTACACACTAAACCTGAAACACTGCCAAGTTAGTTCACTCTCTAGGTTCTATTTGTGGCAAAGAGACTTTTGTAACATCAGTAATTGCCAGGAAAGTATTGCCCTCATTTCATTATACTAAGTGACACTCCACTTATGCTGTATTCATGACTACTCATAGCATGAACCACGTATAGGAACACGACACTGAGAAAGTGTCACTATGAGAAATGCTAAAGTAAGAAATGAGATGAGATGAGATTACAAACTCTGGGTCACTAATCTACTATAATCCAGTTATACATTTACTTGCTTTGTCATTTTAATTTCATTTACAGAACATGAGCCGTGTGCAAGGCAGTGATACTACTGGTATTACACAAAAGTCAGGAAAATACTTCTGTAGCCCTGAGGGTGATTCAAAAGCTAGTGCAAAATATTGAAGCTTTCACTATGTAGTATCTTATCCAGTTCAGGAGACAGCAAAATGTGTTGCCAATTCCCGATCACCCTTTTGTTTGTGGGAATAGGTGTCTATCACAAGACATCCCGCTTGTTTAATTTGGACTGACTGTTTTGACATGAGACATGATAGGAAACAGAGGTGGCAAGAGCACTGAAGTAGAACATTTTCAATGACAGGAGTGCTTGTGGCACCTTAAGTCTTACAGAGGTATCTCTAGTACTAGAGCACTGAAGTCCTTCCATTTGAATTTCAGGAGTTAAAATTCTCTCTAGGACCATCTCCATACCACATGAAATGGGTCTTTTGTTCACTACCTGCTGAAATGGGATGTTTGTACATCAGCCTGGAGATTGAAGACAAGCTATCAATGATCTATCTCTCCCCCAAGCTTCTTCTCGTGTGACTTTTGCAGTACTTGAATTCTGCCATTGCAGCGTCAGGCTGTGATTTAACAGCATAAAATCCTAGCACAAAAGTAGCCCATACCTTACAGAAAGGTGTCTGTTCAGAGGGGCTGCATCAGCAGAGTGCAAGGACAGACTGTACAGTTCACACGGAGCATCACCTCTTACTGAACAAACCCTGGTCTTGACCATCCTGCCTTTCTAAAGACCTTATAAAGCTTTCAGTTTACTGAAACAACGTAACAAACACATATGATGAGGAAGCGATGTTTGTCTCACAAGGCTTTTATGCTGAATGGCCTCTGTTGATTTAGAAATCTCTATTTCATAAACTCTGGAAGGTGAGAATATTTTCCCAAGTGATCTGCTATGTTATTAAACAGCCAGAAGCCATTTGAAGATCACAAGAAGAAAAGTCTTCAGAGAGGGACACAGTGCCTCCACCCAAGGGGGCTGAGCATTTGGCATGGACATCAGCTCTTCCTTGCTCCAAAACACAGGTGGGATGCCTGTCTTGGGACCAAGCCATGGTTCCTGCAGTCAATCAGTCACTTATCTTCATTACTTTTTGTATCTACAGCACTCACCAGTGATGCTACTGAGTCTTCTTTACTGAGTATAATGAGTTTCATGGAAGAGAATCCCTATCTGGGGAACAATTCAGGCAGAATAAGTTATTTTAGCTGAGACTGCAGCTGGCAGAGCCTGCCCCTTAGGCAAATTGCCTTGTAACACAACAAAGCCTTATCTGTCTGCAGTACATCGCAGCAAGCTCACCAGCCTTTCTGTGAACAGATATTTGCTCCTTGAAGGGAATTCAGATTTTTGTTTATAGTAAAAATCCAAACTGTCAAGAGCACAAAGAAAGCTCTTCACGCTTGAACTGCATTTAGCAGCCTTGCTTGAAACGAAAGTATGGGTGGAGGGTGTTCTTTTATGCCCTGCCTATGCAGCAGCAGATTACTGATGATAACAAAGTGAGATCTAGGAGGTGATGATGGCATGGCCCAAGCTTTGCAAATGGTCTGGATAACACCACCTTTTAAGACACGAATGTGAGTGAACCACTTGTGGTGTGCATGTGTGAAAAACACATATAATAAGCGTGTGCTTCCCAATACTGATCATGTTAAAATGCACAGAAATCATCTCTAACCAGTCACCTTAATAATTAAGAAAATCATCAGTCCGAGAGAGCAGCTTTCCAGTCAGAGGCCAGGAGCTGCCTGAGCTGCTGTTTTCAGGCAGGCTGCTGCAGGCAAATACCCGCAGCTCATAGGGTGCACCTGAGCTCATGGGTGCTGCCTCGATTGGGTCCCAGGAGGTGAGAGCATCCTCAACTCCTGCAGGATATAGGTGCACTTCAGATGGGGCAGGAGGGGACTGTAACCCATACATCCCGGTAGAGTATGTGTGTGTACTTGTGAAAGATAGTCTATAATTTTAGGGGATTAGTCAAAGCGGTTTTCTCTAAGTTATTAACATTAATTCAGTGTTCAGTGTTGTGATTTATCTGTGGCATTACTGGTACTGACCCCAAATGAGCAGCGCATTGACTACTGATTAAATTCATGCCTTTAATACACTGCTTTGATCCTAATATTGGTTTAAACCATGTGAACTGAATAGTACTCCACTGCAGCACATGTGATTCATCACTCGCTGCTGTTTGTTTCTGTTATGTTCTTAAGGATAAGAAAACTGATTTATATCAGGTGTTGACAAGAATTTCAAAATAAAGCTAGGGATTAAAGAGTGTTGTTTAACCAGCTGCAACAATCCATTGCTTAGAAAAGGTATGGACAAACTCCAAAAGCAATCTAGGTGTCACTGTGGATTTGTGGAGCACTGGTAGCGCTACATAGTGGAGCAACAGGGAGATGCTGAACACCTGCACTGAGGGATCATGTTCTGCCTTGGCAAGGACTGAAGCTGATTCAGACTCTGGTTTCTCCTGCAGGGAATCACAACCTTGGTATAATCTAATTATCTCTCCATACATATATGTGTATTATTTCCATATATAGCTACACTTGGCTGTATCTATAGGCAGTTTACTATAATTACAGATGGCCAGAAATGAAACAGCTATGACTGAATAAAAAGCTTACCTTTCACTTATAAAAGTGTGTGCCAGGGAAAACTTAATAATATACACATAATGTAATTAGGGAACCAAATTAAAGACAATTAAATAATTTAAAACTTTCGTCTCTTTGAAAGGCATCAAATTTTTTATAAGGATATTCCAATCACACAATTAAACCAGCATCATTTTACCCTATTAACTTTCTTTGTTTTGTTTTGTTTTTTTTTTGCCTTAAAATATGTAAGATCAGGAATTGCTACATTAGACGAGTATGAAAAAAACCCAAACACCCAGTGGCACAGTGGTAAGGACTATTTTTTAAGTTGAGTTAAATTTAGTTTATTATGATAAAATTAATGAAAAATTAATTCAGCAAGCTACAGAATATTATTCTGACAAATATGTGATATAGCTTTACGAGGGGCACTTGCAGAGGTTTCATCTGCTTTGTTTAAAATGGAGACACTTCACGATAGCAGTGCTCAGAAAACAGACAGATATGAGCTGTGAACTTTAAGACAAACTACCAAGATATTGTAACTGTTAAGTTTACACCACAAGGAAAACAGCTTTTAGTGTGTGTCCAGCACATTGTTGTAATTCAGCCATGCAATGGTCCTTCTCACTTTCCTGGGAGAAAAGCTACCTGGAGCTTTAGTAACTTATGAGAGGCACAACTGTAGTACTGTAGTTTTTTCCAGGCTCATACCCATGTTTTAACTAAATTCTCCCTTATTCTCTCCTTTCAGCAGAGTGGCAAATGCACAGACACGATAAACCACGAGAATGATTTTGGGTTGTATCAGTTCTTCAGCTGAGCTCTACTGCAGCCCGTGAGATGATGCAGCCTGGGGATGCACTAACACAGGACCAGAATTCCCAACTGTGGAAAATGTGGAGTGCGGCCCAGAGCCTGGGCAGCTGCAGCTGTGCAAGACATGCTGTGGAAATGGGACATGTTCCCAAATTATGGGAAGCACAGTGATTTCAGAGGTGACTACGTACCCTGTGCTGTCACCAGTATGATGGTCTAAAAAGTGCTGCTGTTTCACTCACTTCCCTTTTTTGCGCCCCCTGTTAAAACCCATAACTCTTCTGCACAATATGATGTCAAAAATGTCATACAGATAATGATGAGTGGAGCCAGAGGATGAAGCCAGACATTTATTCTTATGTTTTAACCAATATAAACTGGATTAGGAAATTCAGTTTATATTCAATTGTATATTTTAAAATAAGCCATAATAACTGTTGCACTAACATACAAGGAATTCAGAAGCTGTTGGATGTCTTGGCAACCTTGATGTAACTTCATATTCTGCTTCTTTTAAAAGACTGTATCCAAAAGAAACAGTGCATCAAATGTATTGTTGAGATTTTTCCTCAGCACATGTTTTGACATCTAGGCAAATCTTATGAGTCAGGGTGGTTGAGAAGCTTAAGCAACAGACCCGACGCTGCTGCATCTGACAGATTCACCACTGGGAGAAAGTAAATTGCCTGTCTTCTTTTGACAGCTGAACAGGAGAACTCAGCCACTTGGCTTTGTCCTCCCCTTCAGTACCTTCCAAGCTCTCCAGCTTTGGCGTGGCCAGCCAGGGCATGTAGGAGGGCATGAGCAGCTCCTCTGCAGCTGTTCCTGGACACCTATGCTCTCAAAGCAGCTGACAGGCACCTGAATTGGATCAGCCATCTGTGAGCATGTCACAGTATTACCTGTCCCTTTGTGATTCCCACCAAAGCACTGGCAGCTTACTTCTATCCCATCCAATTAGTCACCAGGAGTCATTTAGCAGCCTGAGGGGCAGCTCAGACAGCAAGCACAGCCTGGCTGCAGAAGTGGTCTGTCTCCTTGCAATTGCACATTCTGGTTCCAGAGCATTACAGACAAGTGAGGTTCACAGAGACACAGAAAGATTTCTTTCTTCACAGGAATGTTACTCGCTGGCATGACCACAGGGTGCTACCAACCCGTGTTAGGTATCCCATGAAGACCATACATAATGTGACATACTGCAACACATCTAATATTTGTGCTCAACTTGCCGTGCATCTTTCCTTGTCCTGAGGTCCCTCTACTACTCTGAGTATCCAGATACAGTTGCTGAAATGCAATCTGGTGTTTGTTTCCTAATACCAGCGGTAAAAACCGTGGAACCAGAGCCAGGCATAACTTCTCCATCATCGCAGGCAGCAGTTGCAGGAGACAAAATCTGAATACACAAAGTGTTCTAGTTTAATGTGAAAAAGAGGAAAGCAAAAGCAAACAGATTGCAGGTGTTCAGGAAAGAAGCTAATGCATAATACAATAAAAACTTCGTTAGCACCTCAAGTTAGAGGTTTTAGCAGACTTGAAATACAACCCTCTGGACACACCACTGTACACAGTGTGGAATTACCAGATTCTTGCAAGCAACTCTGAAAAACCTGGCAACCCTAAGGCTCATTATTTGAAATAGTTTAAATTTTCAGTTCAGGTTTTGTTTACCTGTATGACAGAATATATCCAAGCTGAGACATGCTATGAGGAGTCTCCTAGTAAGTTAATAATCACAACAGAAGTCTGTTTAACAGGAATACTGTTTCACATACACTCACTAACTGTTATGAAATCTTAGGGAAAAAATATTAAAAAAAAAAAAGAAGGAAAAAGAGAGAAATCAAACCAGGTAAATTAATCAGTCTCCCTTAAAACATGGAGTTACCTACTGTTAGAGGCCTATGGTGAGTTTAAAGCTTTTATCACTGGTTTCTACCATCTGGCCAACACATGACACATTTTAGTTTTCTATATACTGTACTGTAAACGCATTCTAGATTTAAACTTTTTATATGAGCCTTCTACCTGCAAACCCCAAAATATAATGTTGCACACCACAATAGAGATTTGCCATCCACAGGATGGTTTGGTTTTGACACTAACTTCTCTCAGCCACAGCACCCTCTTACTCCTAGGATGCCTAGCAGAGGAACTCCCAGAGCTTGCTCCTCTGTGCAGCTATCAGCACACAGCACAACCCTGCTAGCAAGGAAACTTGGCAGAGGCTCACAAAATACACAACTTAACAATCAAGGGCCTTGTTGAGTTGGACCTTTTATTGAACACAACTCTGGCCCTTGTCTCCTCTCTCTGTTTATAAGGCTTACCAAGTATATAAACTATTGCTCTTAAATTATGAGGACCCACATTTATGAGAGCAATTATCCTTTGTTTGTTTAGAAAGGCTATTTGTCTTTCTCCTGTCTTTTACATGCCTCCCTGCCTCCTCTGCCCAAAACAAAGCAAAATGTTTGGATTTTTATTTGAGGGTGGGCTCCATCTGAAGTTCACTTAATGAGAGGAAGTCTCTGCTATAATCATTGGATGGGGGGAGGAGCTGGAGGAAGAGATCAAGCCTTGCTTCAGTTCAAATGAAAGTTAGGCAAAGGAACTCTTTCAAGGAATAGATAAAGTTTTTGCGTCTGTACCTCTATAAAATTAATTATAAAGTTGGGGTGGTTTGGCTTTAAAAAAAAAATTCAAAATCATAGTACACATCAGACAGTAAGTACCTCACTGTCACTGTGCACCAGAGCAGAGTAGGGTTTGAACATTAGACTGGCCCTTCTGCAGTCTGTTCAGATGAGATGGTAAGTAAAAACTCACTGGTGAGGGTTTAGAAGACTGCTATCTTTGGAGAATGGATTAAACTATAACTTCCAAAAGACTGAAATATGTCTTTGTAACATGGCTCTAATCAGAATTAATACTGCCAATGTAACATACATTTGAGCTCTGCAAGCGAGCACACTTGGCTGTCTGACAGTGCTTCCCAGCAAGTTGTCAAGTACCAAGCATAGATGGACTTCCCTTAACAGCTTCAGAAAAATGACCCTACATATCAGTTCTGTCATTCCTGTAACTCCAACAAGAATTTAAGACCTGCACAGTTCCATGGCCTGCAGCCAAACAGCTATTACCCTGAGGACCTCTGTTCTTCCTTCCTCTCCTGAATTTGCAACACGTGTCCTCTGCTACACAAGGCAACACCCAGCCTGAGTCTTTGAAATCATCTACTTCATGGAAAACAAAGCTGAGTCGCCTGGAATACCACAGCAGCAGTAGGGAAAGGAAACAGGCATGTGATGTAGCTCCTCCTTTCCTCAGGCACATGTCTCCTCGCCATCAGGAACACTGCAACTGCTCTGTAGTAAGAGATGCCCTGGGTAGAGGAAATCCTCCAGTATCCTTTCAAGTGTGAAACTATAGACATCCTTCTAAGAGATGAGGATGGGATAGATCTAGAGTAGCTTCATCTTAGAAAATAATAAACAGAATAATAAAAAAAGAAGATATTTTTAAAACAAATGCTGCAGAACTGTCAAGAGGAGGGAACACAGGGCTGGTGGGTGCAAGGAAAGTCGCGTGGTGGGCAGTGTCATTGCACAACCAACAGCCATGACGGAACAGAAATGCAGCACAGAAGAAACCTTCCAGGAAAGTGGTTGTTCCATTCAACAAAGGTGATGAGAAGATACTTTAGAAGTGAAATGCATTTTCTAAAATAGAGATTCATAATTCTACGACAGGGAAAACTCATGGCTTTGAGTAAAGTTCAGTGGTTGTTTTGCTCTCCATGTACCAAACACCCATCTCCTAGGTGACTTTTATTCACTGAAATTCAACGTTTCAATGAAGAAAGCAGAAGCACCAGACACTTGCAGGCTGAAAGTACATTATTCTCTTTATAAGCCAGTCACCAACACTCCCTAACATAGCTTCCATATTCAAATATGATTAGAAGGGATCTTTTAATGGGACTTACTAACACTTACGAAGTTATAATAGGAGGTTGTATTTCATGATGCAGGATGCATTGCAGTCTCAACAGTGCACCTCTGAAATAAAACCATAAGTTCCTCTTCTGGTAGAACCTGCTTTCAAGGTTAAAGAACACAGTCTTTTTAGGTAGAAATATGAAGTACTATAGAATCACAGAACGATTTATGTTGGAAAAGACCTCCAAGATCATCAAGTTCAACCACAAACCTAACACTGCCAAGCCCACTACTAAACCATGTCTCCAAGTACCACACCTAAATGTCTTTTAAATACCTCTACCATTTCCCTGGGCAGCCTGTTCCAGTGCCTGACAACCCTTTTGATGATGAATTTTTTCCTAATATCCGATCTAAACCTCCTCTGGTGCAACTTCAGGAAATTTCCTCTTGTCCATTTGCTGGTTGTCTGAGAGAAGAGACCGATCACCACCTGGCTGCAGCCTCCCTTCAGGTAGTTGTAAGAAATGATAAGATTCCCTTGAGACTCCTTTTCTCCAGGCTAAACAACCCCAGCTCCCTCAGCCACTCCTCATAAGATTAGTTCTCTTAATTAATCATGAAAAGCATAAAGATGAGCTCATGAAAGAGCTAAATGCCATTCTACTTCCCAGAAGCAGTCATTTTCCTCTCCAATTATATATTTTTAGAATTTTTTTGTTTTAAAACATCAACAACCATTTTTATGCAGTAAGTTTATGCCATGTCCTAAATATGAATTTTATGGAAAGCTTTTGCTGTAAAAAAGTTGTCTGGTTTGATTAATAGTCATCTCGAACAGGAAATGCTTGCATAATGTGAATACATCTTGGACGCAGATCTGGCTCACAGTAGGTCTTTTGTGCTGCAGAGACTAACCTGGAACTGTTCCCACTGATACTGCTCCCACTGATACAGCTTTAAACAATCCTGCTGGACTGCAGAGCGTGGATACCAGCATCTCCTGCAGGTTTTAGGCTATCCAGCTGGAGAGGGGAATCTACCCAAGTTCCACCAGAGATGAAGAAGACAAAACACCTGAATACTAAGCTGGATAAATTGGCTTTTCAGTCAGAGAGCCTCTCATCTCTATCACATGGCTCAGCAAGGCAAACTTTGAGAGCTCTGAATAGAGAGACAAAATATGGAAAAACTAAGGTTACTTGTAAGCTGGCAAACAACCACTGCAGGCAGCAGTCTCAAACAAAAAAAAAAAACAACCAAAAGACAGAGAAAGATCTGGTGGCTAAAGTCCACTTGTGTTTCCAGAAGATACTCAACTAATGTCTACATTGAAGGTCTTGAAAGAAACCAGGCAGCCAAAACAAGTGGGAAGATCTCAAAGATGAACTCCTTACTTATTTATGGGAACAGGAAACAAAGTAGGTATTATCAGTTTCTTCTTGCCATTAAAGTAAGGATCCAGACAGTTTGATATGCTCATAAGTAATTTAGACAATGTGTTTAATAGGAAAACAATAAATATGATTGTTGATAGATTAAACTATTCTAGGAGGTGAAGATGAGGACTTGCTCTTAAGAACTGCAGAAAACTCTTAATTGCACTCTGTTATTGGACATTACATTGTCAAATAATTTAATGCAGATATGAATGAAACTCATCTGGATAAACTTTCAGGCATGCACACATAAATGTATAATTTTCCATGTAAAGTGAAGGAGTTTGAGCTGACTGTTCCAATTGACAAGTAAGATCTTGAGATTGCAATAGACAGTTACACATCCTAGTAAGAACTAAATACAGTCTCAAACAAACAAAGAAGAGCAAAATCAAAATGCTCACAAGAGAATAAAACAATCATAATCACAGAAGAAAAATACAACTCAAATACTGCATGCAGTCCTGGTCCTCTCCTCTCAAAACACTTTAGTATAAGCAGAAGCAGTTCAGAAGACAATGCTGAGGACAAGCAAAAATAAGAAACAGCTTTTAAACAAAAAACATTCTCCAGTCAGAAGAGACAACTGAAAAAGAATATGATGAAGATCTGTTCAGTCACAACTGGCACTAAAAAGTGAGCTATACCTCACTTATTTTCTTGCACTAGAGAACAGATGAGAGAAATCAAACTAATCATTGACAGGCTCAAAACAAACAGACACAAGAGGGCAATGCTGGAGGATGGCAACATTTGTAGAAATCACCTCCTCTCCTATCATATTTGTAATGCTTATAGTTCTTGTTCAGCTCCATCACTGTTTAAAATCCCACTCCTTCCTCTCCCATGTGGTTTTTAAAATCCTGTAAGAATGCCATATAAACACTTCCAATAAATATAGGACTGAAAACATATTATACTGCGAAGTGTTAAGAGCCGCTGTCTCTTCTATATAGAGTATTGCAAACGATTAAAACTGATGAGTGTTTTCAAGCCCTAAGGCTGACTAGAAGGTGCAATTAAATGCCTTCTTTTATAAGAACAGCTGGAGCTAAATGGTGGTGAAAAACTGGAAAGGGCCATAAGTCAAGAAAGTAAGCTGTGAACCAGGTCAAGAAAAGGTTAAGTTGTAAACAGACAATCTGGCACTTAGGACTAAAAAAAATTAATGTGCGGTCAATTGCTTAAGCATGTAAATATTAGGCTTGCTTAAAAACATGTCCAAATATAAGGGAAAGAAAAAACATAGCAGGAGATGAGCATTTTCTGTCAACAGCCTTACAAAGGTAAGGTAGACTCAGGTAACATGCATGGGAACAGCAATTTACCTCAAAAGAGTTACACTGGTGGGTGTAATGCATAAGCAAGCTCCTCAGCTTGCTAGTACCATAACACTCTACAAGTCTGTCTACAACTCTCTGAAAGGACCTGGTGATCTCAGAGGTAATCCTAAATGATTGTGATAACTGCCTTCCTGAAGTTCAGAGAATCATGAGAATAATTCTTAGTTTAATTTTTGGAATTTTAAGAACAACCCTCCTAGCTCCCATACATTGGCCAATGGCTCAAGCTAGCATTACTCCAAGTAAATTCTGTGTTTTGCAAAGTTGAGAGAGATTTCTCATCAGATTTTTTTAAACTTCAGTCAAATACTACTTGTAAAAACTCACAGACCACTGTGATCTATATCTGACCCCCTGCAGTGTTATACATGAACTCTGGTGATAACAAGGAAAGTTTTATCTCCCCAAAAAGTTCTGCAGGACAAAAACATCCAGAAAATGGTTGGTATTTGGAAATATTTTTATTAAAATCTAGTCGAGGAAGAAGGAGTATATTTTCCCAGCTATCCAAATCTCCAGTAAATAGAAATGTAGTTCTGTATGACAAGAAAAGACAAGGTTTAATACTCTCATGATCTAAAAGTTTGCATTGGGTTTGCAAGGCCTTGTTTTAGGTAGCAGGGGGGCTACAGGGGTGGCTTCTGTGAGAAGCTGCTAGAAGCTTCCACCATGTCCAGCAGAGACAGTCCCTGGGTGGCTGCAAAGATGGACGTGTCCTGGCCAAGGCTGGGCCAATTAGAAGTAGTGGTAATTTCTCTGTGGTAACAGATTTAAGAAGAAATCAAAACAGTACTGGTGGTGCAGTTCTAATTCCAGCCAGAGAAGAGGGGGGAGTGAGAATACGCGAGAGGAACAACTCTGCAGACACCAAGGTCAGTGCAGAAGGAGGGACAGGAGATGCTCCAGGCGCCAGAGCCGAGATTCCTCTGCGGCCCGTGGTGAAGGTCGTGGTGAAGGTCATTGTGAAGCAGCTGTGCCCCTGCAGCCCATGGAGCTCCATAGGGGTGCAGAGATCCACCTGCAGCCCATGGAGGAGCCCACGCTGGAGCAGGTGGATACCTAGGAGGAGGCTGTGATCCTGTTGGAGACCTGCGGAGAGAGGAGCCCTGCTCCCACACTGGAGCAGCCTGTCCTTGGAGGACTGTACCCCGTGGAGGAGTGACCCACGTCGCAGCAGTTTGAGGGGGGCTGCTGCCCGTGGAATGGACTCACGTTGCAGCAGTTCACAGGGAGCTGTTGCTCATGCGATGGACTCATGTTGGAGAAGTTCCTGGAGAACTGTCTACTGTGGGGAGGGACCCCAACATGGGGAGGGTGCAGCAGGGGAAAACGACTCCTCTCCATGAGCAGTGGGAGAAGCCATGGATGATGGACTGACCAAAACCCCCATTCCCTGTCTCTCTGTGCTGTTGGGGTAGGAGGTAGAGCTTGGAGGAGGGAGTGGGCGGGGGGAAGGTATTTTCTAAGGGCTCATTTCACTTCTCGTTATCCTGCTCTGATTCTGTTAGTGTAATAAATTAACTTTCATATCTTTGAGCCTGTTTTGCCTGTGACGGTATTTGATGAGTGAACTCTCCTGGTCCTTATCTCAACTCATGAACCCTTTGTTAAATTTTCTCCCCTCTGTCCAGTTGTGGGGGAAGTGAGCGAGTGGCTTTCGTTGGGTGCCTGGCATCCAGCCAGAGTCAACCCAAAACAAAGTTATTGCTTGTTTTTGTCAGAGAGAAAAAAAAAAGTAATACAAAAGAAATAGCTCCCCTCTCCAGGGCATAAGAGGCAACAGAAGCTGAGGAACAGGCTCACACAAGCAGCTCATGTACAGAAATCCCAACATGGGAATGCCCGAGATGGATAAAGCAATTCATTTCCAGTGAATGAAGCAGCAAAAGCTGCTGTTGTCATCACCTAAGGAAAAGGGAACAGGGTACCAGTGTGGGAAGGCAGAGTGATCCTCCAGTTAAGTCACTGCAACTGCTCCAGGACTGCAGAGTTACCAGGCAGCCTAGGACACAGTTGTGGTGTTATGCGCAGTTTACAGAAAAACCATGCAGTGCCATTTTCCCTGAATATATTTTTCCGCCTTCAGCATCTCTCCACTCACGCACACCTGAGCTTCTGCAGTAATTAGAGACACCCCTCCAGGGCCCAGAATACCGTGGAAGGGCTCCCAGGCAGTTCTGTGGCTTGGAGTGATCTGTATTGCACACACCAAAGTGTGCCCAGACAAAGCGTGATTAATCTTCCTTGAGTGTACTTATGTTACTGTGTCCTTTCAGCCAAATGAAGTTTCAACATCAAGCAGCCCTAAGCAGTGCCCAAGTGCAACAGCAAGCAGCTTTTTCTGCTTCACAGCTGTGAGTACTGCTTTGGATTAGAGCTGGATTGCATAAAAGGCTGAGAGTGTGCCGAGAGCCAGGGGAGCGCTCTGTACAAATGCTGTACAAATGCCTGTACAAATGCTTTAATCCCAGGAAGGAAGAAGTCAACTTGAAGTGAAGCTTCAGTGAATTGTTCATGCTGACCTTCAAGACTGCCCTAATTTTGCCAGCGCAAAAAGGTCACCTTTGCACTAATGAGCAACTCTATCAAAAACATTATTTTAACAGTAGTGCTGAGAACACAGCAGGTCTCTAAATGATAAAACAAGGAAACTCCACCAAGGTGTTTTTAAAGGGTTTGGTTAGAGGAAGAAGGTGAGAAAGCAACTTAATGAAAAAGCAGCAAAACAAAAGACATAATGCACAGAGTTCACTGGAGTTCAGTTTTAATATATCTAATACATTTTTTCAACACTATTGGTGTTTCTGAAATGGTCTGCTGTACTTCAGGAACAATGAAGAGCCGTATAAATAAATAAGCTAAAATCTAGGTTTCCCTTAGGCTATTTGAAAAGGAACAGATATCATCTGACAATTTTATTACGGGTTCTTCAGTGTAATAAATAAACACCTGTAGGGAACAGCAAGAGCATTAAGAAAAAGGGTAGTGAAGTAAGTAGGAACAAAGACATTAATGGCCTAGTATCAGAACAGGAATTACAAATATGTTTGGGCGCTGAGTCTGAATCACTAGATACACAGTACCTGTAGTGACGAGGCACGCTGCCATAATATGAAAAAAACCAAAACCCTTCTCTGACTTATATAATAAATTATCAGTGAGGCAAATCACCATGGTGGGGCTGACAACTGCGCTGTTACCAACACACAAAGAACAGCTGTGCATGGGAGGAAAACCTATGCTGCTGTCAGGGGAGGTATACCGAGCATGAAAATATTATTCATTGACTTTTCTGCAGAAAAAATAAAGGTAGCTTTACTGAATCCTCATCTTTTCTCATGCAAACCTTCTGAAGAAAAGCTTGACCACCATGATTTTAGGAGCTGTGGCAGCCAGCCTCCACAGACATTCAGCTGCCTAGTAGAGCAGGCAGAACCTGGCCCCATCCTGTAGGTTGACTGCTCAGTTGCAAGGGTAGTTATAACCCATGCAGTCCCACATGTGATAGCTGAGATCACTGCCAATGCACCAGAAATATGAGCACTAAGGCATCTATCCTTAGCATAAACCTTAGGGAAGAATTTCACAAGTTTACCTGCTGTACCTTAATTACAGAAAAGAAATAAAAATCAATACTGATAAGTTCCCTCTCACCTCTGAGTCACTCCTTGCCTTTAACCTCACCTTTTCAGTTTAAGGCAATGGTCATCTTTATTTTGCACAGCTGTTTATAAATAGTTTCCCATTTAGTCTGTTTATCTTGGCTTGCTTCATTTGACTAGCTTAGTCTTTTTAGTCTCATGCTACTTCTAGATGTTGTGAAAGACTGCTGTCAGACTGTTCAGTGTCCACTTGATTATCCAGCTTACATGTCTGTGCAAGAGCGTACCCTCATGGTATGCTTACTAATAAAACTCTGCTCAATACCATTTGATTTCCATCTCTTCTTCTCCATGACCAGTACATCTTTTGAAATATCTTGCACTAAGCAATTCCTGCCTATCGTCTTAATCTTCTGCAGTGTTTTCTACAATACTTCTCATTTTTCATAGCACCACTAAAACCTCTGCTTCAGAATATGTATGTGATATGCTTACCTTTAGTTCCCTGTTGTGAATGGATTGTGGAATAGTGCACACCACTGTCTAACCTCTTTTAAGAATTACAGATGCTGAATACCATTGCTACTGCAGTAGTCTTATCACACTCCTGATTCTTTCCCAAGCAAACCTCTTCCATCAGGAATAGGGAACATGCTTTAGTGCTGGAATTGGCAGCAGCCTCCATCACCTTTGCACATTCAGGAAGGAAACAGTACATAACTGATTGGAAAAACAAAATTACTAAAGAAAAAAGTAGAAGCTATCCCAGCTTATGCAGTAAACATTTTTAACAGATCTCCAAACCCTGGAATGGCTTGAGTCAAATTACGAACCAGTTTTAAATGAAAGAAAAAGAAAAAAATCAAAAAGCAGGGGAAAAAGCCACCCTAAAACACTCTCAGTCTGGAAAACATTTTCCTTGTCAGACACAAAAAGAAGGAAAATAAAGCCAAAAGGTGTGTGGTCTGAAGTGCTAGATTCAAAGTCAAAAGCTGAACCTAACCCAAACACTCCACACAATGCCATGCAAGCTCTTGGAGTTTGATTCTTCTGTGTACTTCTTAGCAATAGGAGATGGTGATGTTCAGCAGCTCTAGTCAGCTCTATTTTTATTAAAATAACATCTTTAAAGAGACATGCTTAGAGTTTTAGTTGTCAGCATCAGAAGGGTTTTTTTTTAATTAAAGAGTGCAAATATAAAAGAATCAAGCGTTTAAGGTTGAGAAGAGTTAAGAATTTAAAATTTAATGTGTCCTTTTCTTTTAAGAACAAAAATCAGGGACTTAGAAAGAGACACTCACAAACTCACCAAGAGCTCAAAATTTAGACATCGTTGTGTTGCTTTGTGTGATTTATTTTCAAATAATTCAGATTCAATCTTTATCAGATAAGGTAAAATTACATAGAAATATTTAATAAGTTTTTTCCTTAATTTTATATGTTTGCACAAGACCCACCCAACACCAACGTACACATGTTTTAATCTGGATCTCAATATTTATACTTGCAAGTTCTTCAAATTCTGAAATTTACATTCACATTGCAGAGCATTCTGAAAGCTTTGCTTGCATTAAGACTGGCAAAACTATTCCATTTTCACTCTAACTTGATGTGACTACGAAGTCTTCCTGAATGTAGGCCTTCGCTCCAATACAGGAACTTTTGATCTTCATAAAAATGCAACTGAGGAGAGGAAAGGACTCTAACATATAACTGCCTTAATCCAGCCAGACCAGCATTTAACTTTTTATATATTTTACTTAAACAAAATGTAAGTGGCTCTAGGGAAAGCAACATTAATAAACACGATCATATAAACTTTACAGTGAAAATTCAATTTTACCTTTAATAGCGTCTCTCAAACAGTAAACTTTACTATAAGACCAATAACTTAATCAGATCCTAGCACCAAAATCAGGTGTTTCATTTTCAATTTTTAATATTTGTCCAATTGCTTCTTGGAATATTTCATGCCCTAAATAAGATAAAAAATGCCAAATAAAATGTCAGATTCTGCTGGAAACTGGACTGATGCCTCCACTTTTCTCCATTCCAGGAAAATTTTTTTTGACCAAGAAAAGCATTCCTTTTTGGTTACAGTAAGATTCCATATCTGAGAAGCAGATATATTAAAGTAAGAGATGAAATACTAAAATTTGTCCTGAACACTATTCTAAAACTTGTGTTAGTGGCAATTTCAGAGTCACACAACTCTGAGATAGTAATTTGGCCCAAAATACGTCCAATGGCAATAAGAAAATAACTTTGATACAAACTGATCACAGATCTTTATGCTTCTTTGTTTGGTTTAAGTCTCCATAATGCTCTACACTGTTCTCCTACGCACTGTCACCCTCAGCACTTATTCCTAGTATTTCCATTGAAATTTCCAGAAATGCTCTGAGGCATTTTTGCTCTGCCCTCATCACAGCATTTCCAGCACACAAATATGCACAGTTTGGCTTGTCCTATAAGTGTACTTTCTGTTTTAAGACACTATTGTTCTTTACATGCAAACATATAATTTGCCAGACACTAATTTCTGTCTCGAGCTATAATGTCTTTAGCATATTTAAAGGCAACTCCACAAACTTTATATGCTAGGCTAGCGCATCATTAAATTTTTCAGGGATGCGATTTACATCTCTTTCCCAGGAACACATGGAAGAGCTTTTGCCCACTTGGAAATTCTGTGTGGAGCCAAGCTTTCCACACTTAGTGGAAGCACTCAAGTTTCTGGGAGCCTCCAGTTCCGCATGCTCAGTTTGAATGATTGGAGTCACCCAGACTTGCCATAAAGTTGCTTCAGCTTTTGCAATTGGGCACAGGGAAGAGAGTGATGATGCATCTGTAATCTGCTCTGACATTGTAATGTTTCCAGCAAACTGTGGAAAAAAAAAAAATATTGACTTTCAACTGCAACTTTGTGCGGCTGAAGTGTCACCAAAAACTGCAACTTATGGTCTGCAAGCACAGTTTGAAGTCAACTTTGCTGCAAAAGCACAAAGAACTCCCCTGCCCCTGCAGACTCCAGGCTGATCATGAGCACTACATATACAGCTAAACAGAAGAGGTGCTCACGTTCTGTACGGTTAAGATTTTGCCAAAATACACAAATATTGGAAGGAAAGTAAAAGCTGGCATTCATATGTAAGGCTAATCTTTGCAGTCCTATGGATTGTCATTAAATAACGATGGGCAAGAGATTCACTGGGAACATAATTTTGTTACTGAATCTTCTGCACTTTTGTCTCACTGCTTGTTCTAACAGTGTTGAAAAAGAGTCTTAAGGATTGACATTGGTATAGCTGCACCCAAGAGCCTGCTGTAAATTCACTACCAATCCTGTGGAAAATCTAACTTATTTGCAAAGATGTATGGTGGCTATAAAATATGTACATTTTTGCAATGTACATGAAAAGATAATTTTATGACATTACACCCAGCCACAATAGCTATTGAAAATTTTCAATTACTGTAATGAATTTTGTACCTATAAAGGGGAAAAAATTCAAAGCAATTGCATCCTCCTTCTCTAAAAGCTAAGCAGTTCTAAAAGCAGACAAAATTTGTGCACCAAGTATTGTATTGGTGAGCTTATCTCCCAACTATATTACATCGTGTATAGGCTCAAACCAACTCTTTTCACATTTTCTGGAAATAAAAACATGACCAATTCTTGAGAAATTCCTCCACTCCATTACCTGAGATTCTGGATGACTCAGACATATGTTTCCAGTGCTTCCAATAATTTGACAGGCTCGCAGATTTCTACATTCTTTTAAGATTACTCAGACTAGAGAAACTGTATGACAAGTTGAAGGAACTACAACAGCATTACTTTGGCACACATGGGAACAGAAAGGCTCTCCAAAATCAGGAACATTAAGGAACAGAAAGAATTACTCTAAGAGAAAGCAATTCTGTAGGATTTAATGCAAGCTCTGAGGGATAGACGAGGTGAAATGTTTCAGGGGATTTCTCACTATTTGCAGAACACTTAATTGCTTCAAGAATAGCTTGTTTCTACTCTTCTGGATACTGCAAACCTGTCACACCACAGGACAGATTTATAAGATACATTTCCTTCAGTGCCAAGCCAGATGCAGGAGGTGCCACCCTGTCAGCTGGGTTGATTTGACTCCACATGTGGCTGCATCTTTCACCGGATTGCTGAGATGCTCCAGTTGTAAGAGCATCCTATTGTATCACAGCATTGCATGACTCACACAGCTGAGCCCTGCCTCTCAGAAGTTTGGCTCTAGATCATGCTTGGGGAAGGCAGCACCACAGTCTCTTCTCTTGCATGCCATAAGAAATGGATTAGTGAACCCCAGGTGGGAAGTGCTGTGTAGCAGCCAAAATGGGGCCAATTTTAAGAGGCCAAAAGCAGCCCTTTGAAGTGTCAATAGATGTAATGCTCTGCATCATCTCAAAGTTTTCTGCCACGGATCACACTGAAACCGAAGGTTTGCTGCAGAGAGACATGATCTGTAACTCTGCGGTCCTGAGCTCAAGCAATGACAGCCACTGTGCCTTCATCACTAGGGAAGCAGCCTGCAGCTGGGACATGTGCAGCAAGAAAGAAAAAGGACACAAGACACAAATCCAGTACCTGAAGAGACCTTTGGAAAGCTAACTTATGACAATGAAACTGTAACATGAGGGTACTTACAGACATCTGGCAAAGGATTTCCAGTACTTAACCTTTGCTTTCAAAAACAGAATATCCAGACATTGGGAAAGAGATGAAGGTACTGGTTTTGAACCACTCTCAGCCTCTGCAGGCTTGTTAGATATATGAAATAATACATTTTTGTTCCCAAGCAAATGTCTTTTAAATGAATAGTGTATAACCACTGCAAACTATCCACAGGGAGAAATACCTAAGTAGTCATTCTGTTGCCATATATCTACTCCAGACACTATCCTTGCTACTCACAGACAAATTCAATTGGTTAGTGAGTTTAGATGATGGTTAGAAGCAATAATTTCTGCCATCTTTTCCTTAATAAAGTCTTTTCCCCTCATGCCTCCTCCTCATTTTAATATATGCTCCCACATTGAATGTGACTGCAAAGAAAATTACATGATTTACAACAGAATTCAAGTTATTTTCATAATATTTAAATTCTGTTTCTTGAAACTTGGTCTGTAAAATCCCAATTGCTTCTGAGAATTAAAAGATAAAATGCGCATAAAAAGCTTAGCACAAAATGCTTAAATCCAGTCTTATTTAGCAAGCACATGTTCCACTGTTGAAAGGGTTCCAGAATGAAGCTTCACGTTATTTCCAAATAATCTTTACTGCCCTATAAAGCAGTCCATCGTATATGAACTTTTTGAATTGGACATATAAGCAGATAACACAGACATTTATTTAATGCTGTAACTGAAACCAGGCATATAATCCATACAAAACTTACCCCAGGGATCAAGGATTGCCAAATGCTTAGGTCAATGCAATAAGAAAATGGGGCAAGATATTGGGAATCCTGGAAAACTAGACCCGAAGGCTACCAACCCGCAAGGCACAGGAAGTACCAAACCACATCTTAACACCAACTCTTCCAACTCTGAGTGGGGCCTTTTAAAACATCAGATCACATTTTGTCCTGCGACTGACAGGGCATCTCACCAGACTTTCTTAAAGATAGTGCACAATAAAGCAGCACCAGTTCCAAACAGTTATGCAAGTTTGATGCTGTAAAGAAGGCTCTGTTGCATTCATTCTCCTTCCAAAATTTCTCTAGATCAAGAGAGTCAACTGACTTTATGTGCAACACAATCAGGTCAAAAAGAAGGAAGCAAAAAGTGGATGCGCCACCCTCAAGTCCATCAAACAAATGAACTACTTGCATGCAGAAAGAGGGGCTACAACCCTGTCATTCTAGTGCTCCATCAGCCTTCTGCCTAGAGTACAGTGCAAGGCACAACCCACCTGAGCCAGATTAGTTCCCATTCCTTATAAGAGGCAAGTCACGTGCTTGATCACCATTAAGGGGTATCTGAAACGGTACTTCATAAACCAAAGTACCTAGCTTGCTTATTTATCACAAATAGTGATATTTTACCTTCCTGTTCCACAGAGGAAGACAGAAAAGGGACTATGCAGCACTTGCACTGCTAAAAAATGGCTTAGTTTGCTTGCCAAAGTACTGGCACAGTCCCTGCACAGTCTTCTGCATAACCCAAAGGAGGTGGTGGCTAAGCAGAAGCAGATTGAAAATTTGACCTCTGACTGGCAAAGCGGTCATGGACCACCAGTTCACCTCAGCTATGTTCACCTGCAATGACAAACCATAGTGGCCTCAAAGAAACCTCCCTAGAAACCTTTCCCCATCCCTAACAACACTTTTAAACAAGTCTTTGGTTTGGTAAATTCATACATCAGAAATGTATGAATGCTTTTAAACTCCATGTGTAAAAAGAAATTAAGCAGTGCTTGGGCTGACATTTTTTCCGAAACGCTTTCACAACCATGGCGGTAAATCCCACTTGCAACAGAATCAGAAACATGACAGGAGCAGAGGCTTGCACCTCCCAATAAGCAATACATGTCATCTGGTGGGCAAAATGCCCTCTGGGAAACTGGGGTAAGAAACCACAGCCAGTAGATGCCTGAATGAACACACAGTTGATAAAGGCCAGAAATATCCAGTTACTAGAGGGGAAAAAACCCCAACAACTCAGTGATTATTCAGTCTGGAAAGAAGCTGGAAATAAAAATCCATATATGTTCCACTGGACACCAAAACAAAAAGTAAAAAAATTACAGACTCAACAGGAATACTGATCTTAAGGTATTTCCAGCTCCCTTCCCTCCTCCCAGACAGCCTCTCCACAATCCACAGGCAGTGTAAGTTTCAAGTCATGCTGTTTTCCATAACAGCTCAGCATTTGTCCACCTTTCCTCCTACTTTATATTCACCCATCACTCCTGCTGTCAGGTGGCTGGACCAACAAACTCTATCTACACTCCAAAGAATTGTTAAACTGTTAACGAGCTGTAAAGACTGCTGCAGGCTATTTTGGATCTACAGAACAACTTGTGCATCCAAAAACATGTATTCCTCCCACCCATTAATATTATTTGCTCAAAAAAATAAATTACCTCTCCTCACGAATCCCTCCTGTGAAACTTGAAGTACACTGCCCATGGAAAAGTGGGGTTTTGCAAAACTGCATCAGGAAGACACTGCTGAGTGTTGCCCTCCAAGCCCGCAGCAGCCTCACCTCCATCTGCTGACAGTCACTTCTAATTGTTTTTCATCCCTGACTACTTAATGCTGCCAGGCAGGCCCTCCTCAACGCCATGTGATTTCCTTAAGCAATGCTATGATTCACCCTGTACAAGGTCTTTAAGCAATGTGGGTTATTTTCCATGCTTGTATTGACACTAAAAGTTTCTCTATTGTATTTCCTTTCACAGAACCCAGACTGTTTATTAAGGCATCAAATATCATCAGTGTCCTCCAGGCTGGTGATGCTCTTGGCTAACCATACTGATCAAACCATGGCCAAACTGTGACTGGACTGTCAAATAAGTCTGTGGCAAGAAAGATTTTAAAACCCTTCAGGACATATGGCTTATCCAAAAACCGCAGTAAATAAGTTTTTTTATTTTTATATTTTTAAAATGTATTATGTGGTTGCTTGGTTTCACTTAACCTTAAAAAAAACCAATTTGGTGGTTTAACGAAAGAAAAACTGATATATTCTGCCAATTCTCTCTCCCTCATTCATTTATTTCCTTGTTCTATTGTGCTCCAAGTGTCTGTTTCATTTGCTAACAATTAAGCTCAGAATTTCTATGTTTTTAGATGCCTATGCACTGAGAGAGTATCCACATATACCAGGCGAGAGTGAATTGTACTTTGACAGCAAGTGAGGCAGTTCCCGCCTGGCAAAGCTGATAGAACTCATTTCTCAGGTGCTGCAGATCCTTCGAGGCCCAAGTGAGGTAAAGCTGAGGTGCTGCCACCGATCCAGCTCAGGAACCTGTGCTTTGCTCTTTGCTCACCTCTGTCCTGGAGTCTGTGCAGTGCAGATGGAAGTGAGCGCCAAGATACTGTCTGTTCCAGTTGGTCAAAGCCAAAAATGCTTCTCAGAGGTGTAAGGGAAATTAAGTGGTGCCTGTAGTTGCCTTCATGTGGAATATGGAAGCATCACATACCAGCACACTCTCTGACATGTAGGAAAAATACCGATTTTAATTCTGAAAGTTCATTATCTCTGTCATCAGACAAGGCAGCAGCTGTTGGAAGTGGCCTCATAAGGATTCAAGCTACATTACCTCTCATATATCCTAATACCCTTCTTGGATGTCCATGGAATACATCCCAGTAAGAAAGCCCTACAAATATCCCTACATACAAGACAAGCATCTTTTACGTACTCCAATTCAGGAAATCTGCTGTTCAACCAGAAGGCAATGGCAAAGGTACTAGATTTTGATCCCCATTTTGTAATCCAATATTATCGTCTTCCGTGAGTAACGACAGAGTTGTGGTTTGGTCTGTGGGTAAGGAAATATCAAGCAGGAAGATAACCCTGTCTCTACTGGCACTAATGTAACCTCTGCTAGCATACCACTCTGTTCTGCTGTCCACAACACAAATAGTACGGAAAAATTGGAGAGTGATCAATAAGAGCCACAAGAATGACTAAAACATATTTCAGCAGACTAGGAAATTCAAGCAGCTGCAGATATTTATCTTACAGAGAAGATCCAGGACAACTGTTTCTAAGTGCCAGTAGGAAAAGACAGACTTGATAGAGGACCACTCAACTTTGGATATAAAACATATAATTATATATAACATTTGGAAAGTGCAGTAGACATTCTTATTGGAAAGAAGATTTCTTTTTTTTTTTTTAAATCAAGTCCAATTAAGCTCTGGAACAACTGCTGATATGGATTCCCTCTACCCATTTCTTTTAGCTGATTTTTAGAGTTCTAAAAATTATATGCTGTTACATAAGGAAGTAAAGGTCTGTGTCTCCTGTCCATGGAGGAGGTAATATGGACTCATGACAGTCCCTTCTGCAGTGAGAAATGACTAAATTCATAGAAACTTGAAAGATATTCTGCAACCTCTTCAAAGAGTTTATTCGTCTTTTAGAATCACCACCAGTTAGGTCTGGAAATAATTAACATTATGCTGAAATTTGGTTTCAACTTTTTAAGAAAAATTATTCTGCCACCATCTTTGCAACCACTTGAACAATGTCCCTGAGTAACTACAAAGAACAGAACAAGAATGACAGAGAGGGGAAAAAAAGCACAATATATTACCTTATTATAAAACTGCCTAATGCAAGAGCTAGTATAGAAGGAGGGCATCTCTCATCTCTTCATCTAATTTGCTAACTTTTCAAAAAAAGGAATGAGTACTATTTAATTTGCCTTATAGTTCAGTAATATCTGGAGCCTTTGGTTGCAGGAACAAAAACATCCCGACAGATTATAGAATCCTTTACATTGGAAAAGACCTCCAAGATATCAAAGGTCCAACCTTTGACATAATACTACCATGCCCATTAAACCCTAAACCAGGAGTGCCACATCTACCTGTTTTTTGAACACTTCCAGGGCTGGTGACTTCACCACTTCCTGGGCAGCCTGTTCCAATGTTAACCACACTTTCAGTGAACAAATTTTTTATAATATCCAATCTAAACCTCCTCTGGCAAATTTTGAGGCCATTTCCCCTTGTCCTATCACTTAGCTGCCTGGGAGAAGAGACCAACCCCCACCTTGCCACTACCTCGTTTCAGGCAGTTGTAGAGAGCGGTAATGTCTCCCCTGAGCCTCCTTCTCTCCAGACTGAACAACCCTACTACCCTCACACTCTTCACAGGACTTGTGCTCCAGACCTTCCCCAGCTCTATTGCCCTTCTCTAGACATGCTCCACCACCTCAGTGTCCTTCTTGTAGTGAGGGGCCCAAAACTGAACAGAGAATTTGAGGTGTGGCCTCACTAGTGCCAAGTACAGGGGGACAATCCCTGCCCTGGTCCTGCTGGCCACACTATTGCTGATACAGGCCAGGGTGCCGTTGGCCTTCTTGGCCACCTGGGCACACACTGGATCACGTTCAGCCAGCTGTCAACCAGCACTCCCAGGTCATTTTCCAACGGGCAGCTTTCCAGCCACACTTGCCCTGGCCTGTAGTGCTGTCTGGGGTCAATGTCACAGAACCCAGCACTTCACCTTATTGAACCTCACACCACTGGCCTCACCCCATCACTCCAGCCTGTTCAGATCCCTCTGCAAGGCCCTCCTGCTCTCCAACAGGTCAACACTCCCACCCAACTTGGTGTTGTCTGTGAACTTACTGAGGGTGCAACTCAATCCTCTCATCCAGATCACGGATAAAGTTATTAGACAGGACTGGCCCCAAAAGTGAGCCCTGGGCAACACCCTTGGTGAGCAGCCACCAACTGGAAGTAACTTCATTGACTCCAACTCTCTGGGCTTGGCCATCCAGCCAGTGTTTTACCCAGTGAAGAATACACCAAACGCTCTTCAGCCAGTATACATCCTCTTACCTCATCATGCAGAGCTCTGCCTTCCCCTCTGCGAGTGCCAGGTTGCTATTCTGGAGTACCTGAAGAGCTGTGGCTGCTCACATACCCTGCACTACCCAGTGCCATGCAACACCACCACCCAGTGACACAGAAAAGAAGGCTGCTCTTCTGGATTGTTCTCCTTCAACCACACCACATCCCACCAATGGGCCTCCCTCCTCCACAGCCTCAGATGTATGGCACATGAGCCACCTTCCCACAGCCTCTGGCAGGCAAGGGAATCACGCTGCTTCTAGAAGAGGTGCCTAGGGACTGGCAGGCTGTGAGCCAGCAGATCCCAAGAGGCAGCCTGCTGCCATTACCACAACACTGGCCTCCCTCAGCTCCTTGGAACACTGAAACGGGTCCCTGCCTCAAACATTTCCTTACTGGAGGGGAAGTTGCTGAGCACTGTACTTGCGGGTAGAACCCACAGCTCAGGGGCACCAGCTGTCAACAGCTGAAACCTGTTCCCAGCTCAAGGGGAAAATAAATCTCTGAGCACATGCAGAAACTCCAGCCCCTATAGCAAATGACTGCTGAAAGGAAGCTGCTGTCATACGGTACCTCATCAGTCTCACATCAGCCCTTAACAGAATATACTCACAAAAACCAGAGGAGTCATCAACAGCCTGGAAAGCTGATTTTTATAATTTTTTAATATATATTTTTATATTGTTAAATATATACATACATTATTACATAACTGTGAAACACCCTTCATTAATTCTTATCATGAAAGTTACTGAAATGAAATAGACGAATATCTAACTACCTCTAGTTCTTGATCTAGTTGGCATTTACATCCAGATTGCATGAGGATTTGCTTGCTTTTTAATGAAATGTGAAGTTTGATTATAAATTATACTTATATTAAATCATATGCTATAAAATTATATATTATAAACATACTACATTTTATATTTACAGTAGTATATAAAATACAATCCTTATAAAATATAAAAAATAATATCCACTGGACTTCCTTTAAGGCAAAAAATTTATTAATAACAATACCCAAGACATCAAACTAACTCAATGAAAATTCTGAAATCTATTTATGACAGAAAGGAGTATGGGGAAGAAAAGTGAAGATGATGAAAGCTCTGCTTTGTGGCATGCATGTTCCCAGACAAGCTACAACTGCTACCTAAATCCTTCCTGACACCTGGGGAAAGCACCCAGCCTGGCAGCCCTCTTCCAATCTGGGGAGCTTTGTTCAAGTACAACAAGGCATTCTTTGAAGGCATTCACAGTTGTAAGAACTAAAAGGAGACTCCTCTCATGTCAGGCAAAGCCAGAAGGAGCCATATGAAGCCAGCTCCCGGCCAGGACAACGTGGAGCACAACCCAACACCACCGACTGAGCAAAGCAGGAGTCTGGAAGAGACTAGAGAGGCTGAGCATACTGCTGGCTAGTCACTGGCTTATGGTTTCACTTGTTAATTTACTTGTAGGAATCCAGAAGGGAAAAGCAGGCTCATGTATAAAAGCACGAACCATCTGCATGTGGAAATTACTTCACCTATTCAGAATCCAGGGGACAGTTTGAAGAACACAAACTTTAGAAAAAAAGAAAAAAAGAAAAAGAAAAAAAAAAAGACCGTGAAATAATCTGGCAACTTTCTGCTCAGGAAAGAGCTGGAGGAAACATACCCCTGTTGATTATGTGTCTAATAGATTCAAAGGCTGTGTTCTGTATCAAATAAATCTGTACAGCACAAGCCTGTTTGTAAAAGGGAGGGCAGGTCTTTAATTGACCACTTTCAGAATGATGTAAGAGTTTTACAAAGGAGCAAGAAAAAAAATCAAAAAAAGACAGCCCAATTCATGAAATTAAGACATATGTATTGCAGCTCATAATATAAAAATATACATGCTGTTAAAACCTAGACTGTTCCTGTACCACAGCACTTACACGTGCCAAAGTGTGAGACAGTATGTGATTCTGTTGAGCCATATAAGAAAAAAAATACTGAGCCACCAAAACCAAAAATATGAAAGGAACAATAGATGTTTCCCTATTATTGCCCAAGAGACTGCTACGTTAAGAAAATTATTGACCAAGGTCAAAGGCTTAAGAATTTACTTTGGTGGTATAATCAACAAAAAGCCAGAAACATTTATTCTAATCCCAGATCTGACAAAGCCTACTTTATAACTTGGCATGGTATTAAAATGGCTTGTCTAGCATTGCACTACCTAAAGCCTGGGTGATGAATCAGAACTTACCTCATATATATGTATATCTAGATTTGCCTTAGAAGTCAGGCATAAACACTAGCCTTTGAAGATATAATATGCTATTTTTTTTATCCCACTGACTTTTAAAATACTGTAAAATACAGAAACTCCATGTCTCTAAAAAATATATGGTAAAAGAAAGACAAGTTTTTGAGAGTTCAGACTTCAGCTTTGTTTCATATTTTAACAAAAATGTAAAAATATTCTCTAAATAAAGCAGTCTGAAGAGAGTTTTCTATAGGCGTAATTCTAATTTTGAAAATGTGTTAGAACATAGAACAATGAAAGCCATGCAGATTTCTCATATCAAAACCACTTTTGTGTGTTGCAAACATTGATAAAAGATACACTTTCCAGTGTTAGGATATTTTTTACATTTGCTTCCCAAATCAAGGTGAGATGTGGTGAAGCATCAGCACTTTGTGCTGCCCCTTGATTTAAACGGAGCAACATTCTCCAACAGAGAAGGGGTGTCTCAGTAGGAGCAGCACTTTAGAGGACCAGTGGTTTGCTCCAGGGCAGGATCAAGAGGCCTCATGGCTCATTAAGCAGCAGCAGCAGCACTGCTACTCACCTCAGTGTGCTGCTCACACTCAAATATGCCTGCCTGGGGGCTCCAGGGGCTGAGAAACTGGGCCTTTTGCACACACATGCACATCCAAAATCCTTTAAAATCATTAAGCAGTTGTCTCCTACAGCCCCTGGAGAATCAGTAAGTTGCCAAAGCCAGTCAATCAACAGACCTGCAGTTCTGCTCCAGGTAGATTCTGGCCAGCTGGGAGGAGATGGAAGATTTTCACCTGGATCCCTAAATCAGCTGACAGGGAGTCACAATCCAAAGCATTAAAGTAACTGAGGTCATATTATTTCCTTGGTGCTACTACTGAGTTGAGAAAAAAATAAAAGCTGTATTTTTGTGCCCTGCTGCCGACATGTGCACGTTTTGATGTTGGTAACTACAGACGTGGCCCAGGGGGTGTCCAGGCCATGTGGTGCCTCTGGTGGAGAACAGCAAGTATAGCCAAGTATGTGACAGGAGTACATGTCTGCTCCTAGCTTCCCTCACCTCTGCAGCTCCCACCAGCTGTTTTAGGAGACCAGATGTTTCAAACAAATTCCAGAACCAGCCTGATAAGCAGCAGTCACCAGCTGGATCAAACGCAGCCATCAACCTGAGTGCAGGCAGTGCTACAGAGAAAGGGTGCTCTGATGGAACGAAACAAGGGAACTTCAGCAGGCAGGCTCCAGACTAAAACTGAAATGATAGGCAGCCCTAAGAAAGATCTGTACATCTGTTCATCACCAGATCTCTGGTGAATGAGGACCAAGATCTCCATGTTTTCAATTCAATACTTCCATGATCAATCCTGCAGTTGAATTATGCTAAATGGAGTGACTTCAGTTAAGAGTTCTACTATATGTTTAAAATACAGTAGACAAAAATAAGCCCTGAAGACAACAAAAAAATTCCTATTTTTCATACTTAATGTTAAATATATCTTAAATGACATCCAGAAAAAAAAGTTAAAAGCCTTGTAACAACCAGTGCAACTTTTCATTTAACAACTTTCGTTAGTCGTGGGGATAACTTTCTAAAACCAGATGAACAAAGGGGGTTTAATCCTTTATTTTAAGAGCAAAGGCAGTGTAATCTAGTAATTAAATATCTGATGATATAGTTTAACGACATGTGAAGTAGTGCCTTGGAACAGGCTGGGAAACGTGCTAGCAAGAGCACAGATTCCCTTGTTGCTGTGATGGAATAAAAGCCATGCCAGGCCACTATGGCACTTGTAAAAATTAAGCCTTTAGCAACAGAGATCAGATAGCAAGATATCCTAAATTACAAGGTCTACATTAGCAATAAAAATATTTGTGATAAGTTACTAGAGAGGAAAAGAAAACAAGGCAAAGAGACATCATAAATGCACAGCATACTCAGAGACCTTTCCCTCCAATTTAGTGTTAACTGAAGTTGATGAAAATGAGGGATACATGCAAAAAAAGTTATTGTTAGCCTAATATACAGAATGGTATCTACAGGTTCAGTGCTACAACATTGAACATTGTATTATGTAACACTTTAAATGCTAATGTTCGGAAAGTAAAAAAGTGAGCAAGAAAGCAAAGAAAGTAGATACTGGCCACTGAACCATATTCTATTTCACTAGAAGAATCTGAAGGAAATCTTCTAATCACTGACCACGCTGTTGTACTTTCTATTGCAGCTGCAGCTTCATCAGTTGAGTGATTGTGAAAGTGAAATTTTGGCGATGTACTACAAACATGATCAGAAATGTAAGCAGCCACCTTCTATAACTCTGTACATGCATACACACGCATATTTACATTTGGTAAGTGTGAAAACACTGAAATGTAGAAATATTTAGATGATGAGGCAGGGGTAAGAACTATTTCCTTGCAAAGAGCCAGCATTCCCCAGAAAACTAATCTCCTGCATTGAAACCTGCCCAAACATAAATGACCACCTCTACTTGAAATAAACTGTTACTATTTAATTGCAGCCTTTTATTATATTCTGTCACCCCTCTCCATGTTAAACATTTAAAGGACATCCAAGGGAAGCCCTTAGAAAGATTTTAGATACAGAAAAATCACCGTGTCCAATGGGCATTAAAACCTTCACAGTAAAACTAACCCCCAATAATAGGACTATCATGCATGTCTTTTTTACTTTTTTTTTAAGTTAGCCACAAGAGGGAGTCAACAGTACTTGAATGCTAACACAACCCCCTCCCCCAACAAAACCAAGATACAGAGTGCAAAAGAGTTTAAATAAAATACATTCTAAATATCCCAATGAGATATTTTATATGCACTTCAGGAAAATTAGAAACACTAGCTAAAGTGTAAATGGAAAGCTTCAGTTTCTTCATATGTGAATTCATATTCACTTCTTCATATGTGAATTTGAAGGTGAAGAGCACGTTTATAACACATAACAATGATCCAGACAGCACAGAAAGAACTTGCTGTGAAATTTCAGTCACTTCGCAGCACAATCCCACTCACAGCCTTCAGCAGATTCATTCAATGGTTTGAATCACCCAACTTTCAGCCAACGTGGCCTCTTCCAGTGACTCTCAAGAGCTGTGCCCACAACAGCCTTCCCCTGCCCTGCGCAACACCGAGTACCTGGCACAGAGCGACACGCTTGGGCTCAGCCCCCTGCGATGCGAAAGCTGTGTGTGCTTGTCTGGGCACGAGCAGGCAAGCAGGCAGGCCCCAAGCAGGGGATCAGCGGGCACATTCACCAGGTTCCTCTGGCACCAGATGGAATTCTGCTTTTTGAGTTGCATAAAGAGCAGGGGGCCTCTCTAAACAGCAGGCTGGGACACCTCAAAAACTTTACAGTCCACTCCCTCCACATCTTCACAGCCTGAGCAACCTGGAGGCTGACTACAGGCTGTAGGTCCAGTATCCACCTCTATAAAATAGCAATATGTTGGAAGAAATTAAAATAAAATTAACTGAAGATTGTGAATGAAAATCAGGTCTGTCCCTTTTTCTGACAGTAAGATCAAGACAGAAATACTTGACTCTTTAGCTTCTTTGCCACCTTTTTTTCTTGTATTTTGCCTTACACATCATTCCTAATGAGATGTAATTGGCCTTATTAAAATAATTTTAATCTTCGCTAAAAAGAACTGAATTCTGTGGGTAGCTGCTTTAAGCTGGAAACAATACTCAGAGAAAGCTCAAAGATAAAGTATATTCTTCTCTTCATAATTTGCATACATAAACAAATTTTTGTTCTGTCCATTCCTACAGTTACTCAGGAGCTCATAAAACAGAGAACCAAATTAGAAATGCCAATCTCTGTTTCAGTGACCCCTTATTCCTTACACTTTGCTTTTCTCATATTCTCTCTCCCCCACTACATTTGTGAGAAAGGGAAAACCACCATTCTTATTATGAACTATATTTATATCCATCTGATAAACTGCTTTCTCAGGATGTCTTGTAATCTCACTTCATTTTCATGTTCTGCATTTTTATCCAGGTGTTCATATCATTCTATGCATATGCAAATAACTACTACTGACACAAGCACTGAAGACGAGTTTGCTTTAAATGTACTGAAAAAAACCAAAATAGAGAAACTAACCAACCTCTCACACACACAAAACAAATGAAAACCTATTGAGAGCTTCTGCTGGCTGAGGCAATAGAGGAATTTCAGCACTAATAATGTCACAGTACCCCAAATAATTCTGGACATAACTGGTACTTTGAATTGTCTACTAGCCTGGTGATTAATGATATAGGATGCTTTTAAGTCCAGATCCTGTTGAAAGACTGCTTTCATAATCATGATTTTTGTTGTGAAACTTCCTAAGTTCTCCCAGCTACAGTGCAGCTACAATAGAAGCCTTTAAGAAGTGAAGATTTATCATTGTCATTACAAAGATCTCCTCTCTGCACAGAAGGCCACACGACATAGCCCACAATGAGCCTTAGGAGGCCAGTGAAGAGAAAAGAACAGCTGGATACCACACTGGAGTATCCATTGCATTTAGAAATTCCCTGACATCCTATTCACACAGGAGAGGACCAAGCAGGTATGAGGCAAGATGTGGGCAGTGCCCTTTCCACCTACATTTTTCCCCACTAGGCTTGTTGGATTAGCCTTTGAACTAGGAAAAGGCTGCCAGTACTAAAGGGGTTCTCTATCACCTGAGTCTAGTCCTTCTGGGAAAGAATTTACCTACCCATTAACGCATTCCTAACACTTAAAGATGAAGACTACAAGAAATACTACCAAATTTTATGCTTGATGACATCAAATGTTCCACTGCCTCAGCTAAGAACAGCTTTTTCCCCAGATCACAGCCAAGTATACATACTGGGCACATTCTTCCCCTCCTCCTCAGACCACCAGGACATGTCAATGTGGGGATGAACAAGCACTCTGTGCTGAGGACAGAAAATTCTTTTATTCATGTGCCTGGATAGAGCACTCTGCTTATATAGTTGTTATGGCTCCAAGAAAATTCCACTCCCATATCCTGTGATGCTGGAGAACACATATTGCAACAGACAGCACTACAAGAGGGAGGGTCAACCCATTGTCCTCTCCTTGAAAATCTGCCCTTAGTTGTCTCTCTCATCTTCCCTGTGCTCTGAAATAGTGCCCCAGAGGGCTGAACAAAGATTACAGTTACAGATGTCTTTTGTGCCATACAGAAGATAAGTGATGAGCATTGTCCTCTTCCTCATGGACCCAATGCAAGGCACTGGAACCTAAATCAGCTCAGACAAGAGGTAGGTCAATGCAGGCACAATGCAGGAAGCAGGCCATTCATTTTAGCTGTCCAGCTCACTTGGAGCTTAACACAACTTTGAATTTCTGCATGGTGAAAAGGCTGAAACCACATAAAACCATCAAGTTTCACATGTTTCCATCCACAAAGAAAAAACTGACCTAGATTCTCTCATTCTTAGATTCCCTCATGGTTCTGGCCAGGTTTTCAGAGGGTTGCTAACCTTGGCTGAGTTAAGGGTTTATAATGAAACACTAAAATGCAAGTACATTTGAGTTGGTTTGGATTTTATTATGGATGTTTTGGATGGCTGTAATGCTCAAGTCAATTCAGACATTCTGGGTACTTTTCATCCAAAAATTGCTGTTTGGAAAAAAACATCCCATGTTTACAATAAATTAAAATCAATCATTATTTTGGGCCTGATTCTCCACTTCACCATTCTAGCACATGATCTGGTTTAAGACCAGGCTCCTGAACTTGCAGTGAATGTACCTTGTTTTAGCATCCTCTTACTATAATAATGAAAATAAACCATTTGTGAAAAAAATTACTTGCAACTTAAAAAGAATTGAAAATATAAGGTGGCAGACATGAAGGACATGAGTAAAGAAATAAAATACTAAGCGAAAAGTCTGAAAAAACATAAAGCCAGAAATTCAAAATATATCAAAAGTAGTGAATCAAGACTCGACAGTTTGAAAGACATCTTCGAGCTTGTGGGATGATGCACGGCTTTGAGACACATATAAGGAGACACCATTAAGGTAAGGCTCAAAGTAATGGTTTCTCATTTAACTAAAAGCTTCATCCTCAAAAGGTTTAAGCAATTACTTACCTTCACTGCCAATCCTCAGCTCTGGAAGCAGTTGAAACACACTTATCTGAGGTACTGGCAATGCAAAGCAGTACTTTTAACATGCTGTGAAAGCAGTACAGGCCCTTCTCAGAGGGCTCAGAGTAACTTGACGTGATGAAGGCAAATGAAAACTACCATGACGACACCATGCCACAGGCTTAAGTAATGAAGGAAGCATTTTGAACACTTGAGGTTTTTTCATGCTTAGCTAGATAGGCTCTCAGTTCTGTCAGTATGTAGCATAGACTCATTTTTGCCCTTCAGTCAGAAAAGTGACTTCAGTTAAGAATGCAGTAGGACAGAGGGAGGGAAAAGAAGGGGTGAATGATGCTAATAAAACAGGCCAACTCTGGAGTTCTTCAGACATCAGACTGATGTCTGATGTTACCTTCCAAGCCTTTTTACACTTACTTTAATTCTTAATAAAGCAATAAACTTTATCTTAAAGAAAAACCTAAACACACTCTTCCATGCTAAACTCCCCCAAAATGAGGTTGCAAAAAGTAGCTCTACAGCAGGAATAAAATACACTATACTATGCAAATACTGTGCATACCTTAACAATAGAGCATTCAGGGATGCCTGTTTTCACTTACAAATAGGGACAGGGTAATTCTTCATTAATTTTGTCTGCTCTTTATTGAAATAGTTATGAAAGGAGGAAGAAAAAGTAAGCCTCAAGCTTTGCCAATACCCAAACAAAATGAACAGCAGCAGGGTTTTGTTTTCACTTAAGTTTCATTATAGTTCATATATTGAGAATTAGTGCAACTTAAAACTGGTTTGTATTTAAACCCATGTGTATGACAAGACTAGCCAACATGCTCATTTGCTAGTGGAAAAGTTTTATTCCTGCCATTATTTCCTTGTGTAATGTGTTTTCATATATTCTTGGAATCTTTTTCCTAAAACAAAAGCAGATCTTAACAAATTAGCAGACCTGAACCAAAAACCCAGTCAAGAAATCTGAACTTGCAGGAGTTTGCAACTGACTTTACAATCCTATGGCTAATGTTCCCCCACTATGATAACTGAACTTGGATAAGGGTGGCAAGAGAACACCAGTCATACAGTGAACAAGCTAAACAAGGCTTGGTAAGGCTTTTGCGACACACTGAAAGCCAAAGACACAGCCAGGAGCAAGCTATGTTTTCCCCAAGTCAGTAGAGGTTACTCAACTGAAAGCTCTTTCTATTCCTCGTGCTGCTTGTGCAGTTTGGCAGCTGAGTCATTTCCTATTGATTTGTGTTATGGCCCACTGCAGGCAACCAACATATACAGCCTTAATGACAATCAGCAAGAGAAAATATTTAAATTCAGGAAAAGACACCAATTGTAAGTACCTCAGATGAAAACACCTCCCAGCCAATACGTGACTGGTGCATTGCATAACTCATCTGTGAGGGCTTGGAAGTTTTCTAGAAAACATACAGACAGGCAGAGATTAACTTTGCAAGTATTAGTCCCTACATGAGGATTCAAGGTGTCCAGTCATTTAGGGTGATGTTCAGCACTTCAAATAAGCACCTTAGAAAGAAACAGCATTACATCAAGCAGCTAATTAACACACTTCAGACAATTCATGGTAGAAAATGCATGTTCAAAAGCTACACTTCAATTTTTTGTTACCTGCTCTAGTTGCATGATCATTCCAGTTTTACACTATCCAGAGGAAGATGCTAAGGAGTAAGGTGTATGAAGGAGCAATTAGACTTCCAATTAGCAGAGGAAGTGACTGAATTTCTTAATGAAGTGGAAAATACAGGAGAGTTTTCCCGAGCCAGTTTTCTGTACTGTGTATGTGCTGTGGTTTAGGAATGGTATATGCCCAATTTAGTGTTCCCACTGAAACACTCCAAAGCACGTGCCATTCGCTCGCTCCCCTTTCCCCTTCCCACTGCAGCAGGATGGAGAGAACTGGAGGCACAAAAGGTAAAGATCACAGGTTGAGATAAGAACAATTTACTGGAAACTGCAATTAGATAAGCAATGAACAGTAACAGCAACAACAGTAATAACAGAATGCACCAGAGGCAAGCACTTCACATGCGAGAGCTCACCATGCTCCATCCCCTGCGTAAGACGTGGTATAAAATAACCTGGCCAGGCCCCTCCTGGCTACAACAAAAATTAACCCTTTTCTGGCCAAAACCAGGACAATATATTAACAATTAGTCAAGAACTTTTAAGAAAAAGTCCGTCAAGAAGTCACCTATAAGGCTGCTATGACCTCAAGTAATCTGACTCAGCAAGGAACCAGAGGACAGCTCATAACAGTTTAGTTTGATGTTGCTCACTGCTATTTGTGCCATAAATTTATTGTTGAGTCATCCTACAAATATTAGATCTCTGTTCCCATAGTCTCCATGCCAATTTTCAAGCAAGCAAAATACCCCTCAATCTTTTTCCACACTCTGGCAATCTTTCCACCAGAAATCAGACAGGAGAGACCACAGCCAACTAATATGGTAGGCAATATGTGACACTAATTATCACCTGCTGGTTGTAACAAAAGTTGTGTCCCTCGGCCTAAAAGGCAAAAGGCTCCATGTTTCGTTGGCACTCCTACAATACCTGCTTCCTGCCTAATTGATTAGCTTGAAAAAGGGAGACAATGGCAATGTGGGAAGGACCTTCCACGGGCGGAGCTGACCATGAAATTTCTACCACACACACGTTTCAAAATGATGCCTCCCTCTCCTAGCTAAAATGAAAACCTTGGGAGCATAACATAAACCAGAAAATTACCCTTTTTTATTCTTTGCCTCAGGACTAGTACAGTGGAAACTCCTGAAACTTTGGGAGGACTGATAACAAAAGAGGCCTTCCAGTTGGGAAGCAACAGATAGGCTATGAAGTGGATGGACATCAGAACATATATAAAAGGGGAAAAGTGTTAAGACAGAAGAATTGATCAAAATTGCCAGAACTTTCATAATGCTTTCCAGAGATGGGAAGGAAAAAAAAATTAGAAGGGGTCTTAAGGACTATTGGAAGCAAAATGCTGTGAAAAATATTGCTTAGAGCCCTGGCACTTAAAATAAAACATTCAAAACAAGAACAAAACCATCACTTTCAAGTTACTAATAAGCCCTTAAGAGAAACAAACTCCAGGTAAAGAAACATGCAGGTGATATTCTCTAGGTTACAGCATGTGCCATTACAGCCTACAAACACTTGGAAAAAAGCAATTTGGTCTCATTTGTTCCAGCTCATTTAATCTCTAAACAGAGAAACTTATCTTTTCAAGCCAAGACTAATGAAAAAAGAATGTCTTCAATCTAATAGATCAAACGTAAACAGGTTTAAAATTAAACCACTTACAATACATTAGAAATGACCCTACCCACATGACTGTTCACACTCATCTTCCTCATCTGGAAGAGGGAGCCCAGACCTGCCTCCAAGTTTCCTGCCCTGAGTTTTGTTTCTACCAAAAGCAATCACTCTTTAACTGAGTGCATGCAATCAATTTACTTGGCAGGTTTAATAACACTCAGTGGTATCACTGTGACTGAAAAAGAAGCTGATAGTTGTGTGTTGTTTGAAGAGCCTTACATAGTAAGATTCTCTTTCTTGGGAACTGAATGATCAGTCTGTATTAATACTGTTTCCAGCCCTACTCCTGCTACGCCTTTAACATTTGATTCTTCTCTACTAGTTTCTGCAGATTTACCAAGGGCTGGGTAAAAAGCTGTCCTGCTTCAAGGTCCTCCAAATATTTATGTTTCGATGTTGTGTCTTGCCCTCAATCTCCTTCATGATCTTTGTTTTGTTTTGTTTGTTTGTTTGTGGGGTTTTGTTTGTTTGGGGGGTTTTTTGTGTTTGTTTTTTTGCATAACTATACAACAGGAGCACACGAACAGAGTGAAAGTTCTTGGAATAAAATCTAGAAAATCCCCACCCCAGGCTGCCTCAAAATCCAAACCAGACAAAAACAACACCCCCAACCAAAAACCTCACAAGCCCCTCTCTCTCTCCTGCAACCCATCCAGATAATTACTGCAATAAATACTGCATCAGAATCAAAGCACATAAGTGCCTTGGTGACAGGAACTAAGTAATAAATAGTTATGAAAAGTATTTTTAAAAGAAATTTACTGATCTGAACAACAGCACAGACAAGCTAGCTTTTGGATTAAATTTTAGTCAGAAACTTTCTCTCTGTATCTTCTCATTTTGTACAGCCTGATATACAAGTACTTGGGTCATACTATTTCTCACAGAGATGCAAAGCCTGCAATTTCATGGTCGCTGAGCTCATTGAACAGCACAAGCCATAAGATGCCAAATCCCTTCTGTGAATCAATGAAGGATATCAGAAGTTTCCTGAATAGTCACTGTACACTTGGTATATTGCTGGATAAGATCTTCTATTCCCCCTTCATTAACAAATGGTATGACTTTGCGTCTCAACAAATCTGCTGGCTTCAGCTAGTTTAGCTACAGGAATGCAAGCTGTATGCAAATAGTCCAATTATTTTCCTCTATTAAATCTAACCTAACCTGAATAAGGACTGATCAATTATAACTTATTTCCGTGTTTTCAGAGGACTTCTGTTTCTAATCAAGATTTTAACATTAGAGCTATCCTTTCATGGCACAAATACACGAGTGTAAAACTTTTTTTTCACTCAAATTCAAAAAGTTAAAAGCTTACCAGGAACTATCTAGACCATCAACTGAATCTGCAAACTCCCATTTGATAGTGAAACTCTCAGATGGTGTTATATGGCAGCTACTTTTATGAGTATGTCACTGAATACAGCTTTTGGTACAGCTGAAAGTACTTCTGGGGCAGTCAGTACTACACAAGTAGTGGAAATAGTAATGGAAAATTGGGCAGTAGGATTTAAGTTACACTACTCAGGAAACAGCAGCAGGGCCAAGTATGCTCCTCAGACAGCGAGTTTGACAGCACAAATTGAGGTTAAACCACCTTATTCAGTATGGCCAGAAGAGTCTAGCTCCATTTTTTCTTTACTCTTCCATTAAAGTAGCTGTAGGCAGCAATATGATCTCCCCAAGACTGTTCTGCAAGGAAAACAAGCCCTGTTCTCTCAGCCTCTACTTACAGGTAAGTGCTTGAGCTCTTGACCATCTTTGATGATGCTTCATTTGACTGACTTCCTTAGGCCAGTATCTTTCCTGGACTGGGGAGCTCAAACCAAACGCAGCACAGCAGGTGTGGCTTCACAGGTGCCAAATGAGGAGAAAGAACTACTTCCCTCAGTTTGTTGACCACACTTGTGCTAATACAGCTCAGCCTCAGGCCATTTTTTCCAGCCAGTTGTTATTCCTCTTGCCCTCAAGTAGATCAGTCACTCCACTTAGTTTGGTATTATCCATAAACTTGCTGAGAACACATTCTACACCATCCATCTGGATTATTAATTTGGATTTTAAACAGTGTTGGCCCCAGTATCAGTGCCCAAGGGATACCACTGGTAATTGGCTGCTAGTTGAAATTTGTGCAGCTGTTCACCTGCTGATTCATATTGTAACCGATAATCTCACTTCTGAAATGCATTTTATAGTGTGAAAAAAATAATTTAAAAAACCCATTAATTAAAAACCTTCTTTACGAAAACACCTCCCAGCATTTATCCTAACAGAGGCTTGCTTCCTTGAAGTGCAAGTCCATGTGGCACAAGTTCAGGACTTTGTGTTCCTGTAAGCTAACCAGGAAGCACCTCATACTCTCCACAATGCCACAGCTCAGAGAATTACCAAGAGATGCTTGGAGTTGCTTTGTCAGAAGTGCAAGCTTTAGGACAGTCTGCCAAGCTTCCCAGAGAAAGATGGACAGCTTGTCCTAGCTTCAGGTGGGAGAGAATTCATTTTCTTCCTGGTAGCTGGTACCATGCTGTGTTTTGCATTAAGGGTGAGAATAATGCTGATAACACACTGATGATTCAGTTGTTGCTGAGCACTGGTTAAGCTAAGTCAAGGAATTCTCAGTGTCTCAAGTTCTGCCAGTGAGCAGATGCACAAGAAGCCAAGAGGAAGCATGGCCAGGACAGCTGACCTGAACTGGCCAAAGGGATATTCCATACCACAGCATCATTCCATTCCATACCATCATGCCCAGCATATAAACTGGGGGGAGTTGGCCAGGAGGGGATGGCCACTGCGCTGAGATGGGATGGGCACCAGTGAGTGGGTGGTGAGCAATGGTATTGTGCATCACTTATCTTTCTTGGGTTTTATTACTCTCTCTCTCTGTTCTCTCCATTTCACTATTATAATTATATTTAATTATTAAACTGTTCTTAACCCACAGGTTTTACCTTTTCCTGATTCTCCTCCCCAGTCTGCCACAGAGGACGGGGAGAGCTGTGAGCAGCCATGTGGTGCCTAGCTCCTGTCTAGTGTTAAACCATGACAACAGCTTCAGTCATCCCCCAGAATCACTGCAGTCTGTAAGACAGGGATCCTCACTGTCCAGATTCCCAACTAAATCTTGCTTTTTCTCCACAAGCAGAATGCTGCATATGCAGAACTTCTACTCACATTTGTTTGAGATTTGCCATTGAACATTGCTTGGAGACCTGTAAGTGATGTCAAGTATGAGAGGTTCTTCTTGAGAATAAACTAATTTAAAAATGCTTAAGTTTTTAATCCTCAAAAATTGACAGACCATGACTGCAGGGAGTAGAGACAGCTTATGAATTACCTGGTTAGAATGCAAAGCCATTCCACATCAGCATTAAATTAAATTTTCTAATCTAGCCCCTCATATATTATCCTGCTCGAGAGCTTCTTGATGGGATGAAAAGCTATTAACTTTGATTATTACCTGTAGTGGATGTTTCTACAGAAATACACTTCTACCATGTACAAACAATACTAGTTTCAGAATTTGTGCTATTAGCAAACACTGCTTCAAACTGCAAAGAATGACTTCTTTGCAGGGCTTCTTCGAGAGGCCCTTGCCTCCAGAAGCAGGAGTACATGAAATGTGTTTGCCTTGGTGGTTCTGAGGGCTATGAAACAGTAGAAGGAAGCTACTAGGAAGACACTTTTCCCTGGAAAGTCTTTCACCTTTGGGCAGTCAGCAACCATAGTTTTGATCTGTGAAATGGATGTGGGCATCGTCACAGCTCATGGCAACATTGAAACAGATCGAGGCTCGGCTTTACTGTGCAGTGCTCCACTGCAAACCCCAGGAATGTCAAACACACACAACATGCCCCTGCTGAGGCATTTAGAGGTGTCTGTTTTCCTGCAAGGTGCTCCTTCTGTCCTGGATACTGAGTAGTCACGGAAAACTGTTCAATCAACAGAATATTCTTCTACTTCATACTAGGATAAAAACATATCTCTTCAAAGATGTTTTCCTGAAAACCAAGGCTGGATTTGTGTTCATGTCTCAGACAAACCTTAGCAACTGAACTTCTGGCCATTTCAAAAACAGATTGTACCTCTGCTTCCCCAGACACAGACATAACTATTAAAAAGTTTTTATTCCAACAAGTCAGCATTTTTCAAAGAAAAAACTGATCATAAAGATGCTCAATTTCAATAGACAGAAGAGTGCCTTTGATATCCATCTCTGAAAATATGAGGCTATTTAAGTGCTTTGTCATTCCTCATGAAATTTCAAATGATTAAAGGAAATGAAAAAACTAGAACCTGGTCTAGCTCTCTGACATGTCTCTCCAGACATGCTCTCTGAATCAAGATGCTCAGCTTTATCTGCATCCACACCTTTGAGTTAAGCCCTAGGATCAAGTACCATAACTTTGCATCCAAATCTTGTATTGTTAAGCCCATCCAGAAGGCAAGCATCATTTCAGTGTGAACCATCTGCTCTTCCTCATCTCCAGTTCCACAATATATCACTGAGTAGTCTTAGTGATGAATTTTCATAGCATAGGCAATCCACATATGCACTATGGGTGCATGAAGTATTTCTTTTAAATATACATACACGTTTGCAACACAGTTTAAAAAAATCTTTGCAGTAACAGGAAGAGAGGAAAATAGAACACACAATGTTTTTAAAGGGCATGGACTCAAGCAGAGTGAGACAGGATTATACAGAAGACTGAATTCATTACCTCTGTCAGTCTGTGCCATGGCAGATGTGGAGGGGGCAATGGAAGCACTATTTGCAAGCAGCTTAAGCTTACTGTCTGCTATAAACAGATGAACTGTGGCAGCCACCTGACTTCCATGAAAACAGTGATTGACATAAAAATATTCCTGCTCAGAACTTAGGAAAAAGTGAAAACAAAAGTTTTAAAAAAGCCCCACGCCTTTGAAGCACTATAGGAAGACGTGGGCCAAACATAAACACCAGCTCTAACTTCCCAGAGAACTGGCAAACTGGAGACCTTCAGACTTAGGAGCAGATGCATTACATGCTTCGTGAAGCCTGAGAGAAGGCAGAGCAATACATGTACACCTCTCCAGCGGTGCCCAAAATGCTGGGAAAAGAGGTGAGCGCTAAGGATTAGTTTTAGATACAGTCGTTCTCTTCACACTGGTGACTATCTTAAAGGCAAATATTCCCACACTCACCTAACACTACGTTAAGTTCATACCCTTCACCACAAATACAGTTTATTTTTTCATTTATTTTCATCCTACCTGCTGGCAGGTGACAAAAAATACCAAGTTGATAAACCTATTACTGCACATTTAGCAAACAGAAATTTGCAAGCTCTTTGTACAGCCTGGAGGGAGATATGACCATATTTCTGCACTCATGGGAAAATATAGGATCTATAATAAGTCTCAAATGGCTTCTGTGGCTTCAGCTGTCCCTTTTAATATCTGGGAGATTTAACTACCAGGCTTCTATAATAAGTTATGCCAACAGCATACCTGGCTGCTACTCAATAGAAGAACCCTCCCTCCCTTGCATAGCAGATTTCTAATGAAAGAGAAATTAATCAATTTCCTGCTTTGCTTAAAATATGCATTTAACATGCAACAGTCACATGAACATTGTTAACTGACTTAATAAACACACCACTGTCTCCTTCCCTCACCTACTCAGAACTGTAATGCCTCTTGCAAGCAAGCAACACCTGCTGTGACTTCCCATGACTTGCACAGCAATGTACAGCATCAGGCATCTCACAGGCTCGGGCCTTTTAAAGAGCTTAACAAGTTTTTATATAATGAGGTTATTGAGGAATGCTCTTTCCATGGAGTAAAGTTATTCCACATCTGAAAACAGCTTAGTGTTGTTAATTAATGCTCTCTTGCCTCTAAGGGTCATCTTACTTTCTTTTCTATTCATTCACATGAGAGAAGTAGCTGCAGTAGTTCTGAATGACAAAGAAGACAAGATGTCTCCAGACCTGAGAGGTGGAGAAAAGACCCTGTGAGGGTCTAGGAATGGAAAGGGCACATCCAGTACCACTGGCAGAAAGATCTTGCAGTGACAAACTACATGTAGCTTTTCTACATAAGTCTACACACTGGTGCAAATTATATCCATATAAAATACTCTCCTGTGTGCTAAGATCAAACAGTCGTTCAATAAAGTAGATGCCTACGCCACAGGCATATTCAGAGGTGACTCCGCCTCAGGGAATGCAGCATGGGAACAGTGCACCATGCCCACCCAACTCAGATGTGGCAGGCTAGGGGGCAGGGTGTTTTGCTTTTATTTCGGTTTGGGCTTTTGGGGATTTTTCTTCGAAACTATTGACAGAAGTTGCAGAAGAGAAGCAGGATCTTGTAACAGACTTTAGAGAAGATTAGAGGGAAAGAACAATAGCTTAGGAAGAACAGAAGAACTGTTTTGTCTGATGCTCTGCCAAGCTTGTGTTAAATAACAAAACAGTGTCCTAAAAGAATCTGTTAGTATGGCAACAAGTCTCTCCTGGACTGATGAATGATAAGGCTATGTAAAGCATTGCTAAACTATTTGAGCACCAGTTTCTCCTACTCAAGTCAGAGCTACAGATCTTGGCTGTTGGAAGACCTGCCCATTTGCCAGTGAGCTGGCAGCAGTCCTTAGTGTGCTGCAAGTTCAGCCAAGCAACTTTCACAACTTTTCAGAGGACCAACTCTTTCTAAAGTCACAAATAATTATTTGCACCAGTTTCAGCCTCCCAAACAAACAAACAAAAAAATTATCTGCCCACAGAAATCAAGATATATCTTACTAAGATCACATATTTTTTTCAGAAGAGCTCTCAACTTGTTCTGATCCCACTAAAACCAAGCAAGCAATTAAAAACATTCCTTTATTGAAGTCTCCTTTGTCCTATAAGCCCAGGTATTTATGTTAATTTATGGCACCTCAGTGCAGTAGATAAACACAGACTCTGGCCCAGAGAATTTATCCTCTTATTTTAGCCAAGACACAATGAAGGGAGAGGGGGACGAATAACTGGAATGTGACAACGAAGCCAAATGGTTATGAAAAGGAGTAAGGTTATGAATGGTAGAAGACTGGCAAAGAATTTTTAGGAGAATGCTGCTTCACACAACATATTGTGATTGAAAAAATACTCTAAATTGAAAAGATGAACACAATTTGGCTATGCCACAGATGAGAAATGGGCAATTTACATTACTTTGCTGGATTACGATGACCTGACTTTATGGATCGAAACAAAGAGAAAATCCTAGCTTGAATGAAGCTATGCAGTTAAATCAGTGCCATGCAAAGATGCATTCTAAGTTTCCATGAACTGTCAAGAAAATGGATTAAATACAACTTCAGAGCAGTGCCTAATGAAGGATTTTTAAGTGCAATTGCTTTCCATGATCTTCAACATATGGTTATTGAAAATCAGATTGCTTTTTTCCCTTCCTATTACACAGATTTATGATTACGTTTGTTTTCCCTTCTCTTCTAGAGCACAAACTTTAACACAAAAAGTCATGAAAAAAGAATCTGCAATTACAGTGTTACATGCTCCAAGAAGGAACTCCCTCCTCTCCTGCAAGCATCCCAGGACAGCTTGTACTTATCTTCATCACCAGTGTACATGTGCAGCTCAAACCAGGGCTGTGAGGAACTTGGCAGCATTCACCTTCACAGGCTTGCCACTCCCAGAATTCTGTTGCTTTCTGAACTGCATTACCACCCAAAAGAAGCAGCCCAAAATGCCTAGTTTTGACTTAAGAGTCACAAAGATGTGAAAATCAAAACTTTGTATGGTTAAGGTAGAAATGGAACCAATCACCTTGTTTCTCAGAGCCTGACTGAGACACAGATCCTGTAAAATAATTTTGGAGAAATGAGGATTTTATGTTCCTAGGCCAAGTTTCAGGTTAGGGTGGGATACCAGACTGATGATTGCACTTATTCCCCTGACTGCAGCTCCTTTCCAGCACAAGGAGAGACAAAAACACCCACTACTACCACACTTAGCGGAATTTGGGTCTTCGGTGTTCATAGCTTACGAAATAAAGCCAGAAACTGAAAAAGCTTTTTTATTATTATTCTATTTTTCCACTATATTTCATTTTCTGATTTCATAGAATATTCTGAGTTGGAAGAGACTCAGGACAAAGAAAATGACAGGATTTCTGTTTTTAACACTTGCAAACTCTCAGTGCTGTTGCGTGACCTTCAAACTAACAACCAAAGAAATTAAATAAATAAAAAAGAATATAAAATTGCAGCCAGCATTTTACAGAACCACTCCTATCACAGGTCACTAAGTGCTCTTAAAACTTTCCAAGAAAGCAGAGATGCTGGGAAAAACATTAAAAAATAACAAACCTGGCCCCCAAATGTAAACAACAGTACTTGATTAAGATTAATCAATGCAGATATCTCAATGTTTGTTATCTGCACACAAAAGAAAAGGGAATTACAAACAGGGCTAGCAAGGGAATATGATAGGATGAAAAGAAGCATAAAACCAAGGAGCTCCTATCCTAAAGTGTCCCTCTATGAAAAGAAAGTGCTTTAAGGCAGAAGTGTGTGTATGTGAACTCTTGCTAGATCTGCTGCTGTGCGCTGAAGTGTACAGACGCTTGGGGATCTGCCATCAAAAATGAAATGAGCAGTTTGCCAACAACATATCAAACATTAGTAGTCTTTAACATAACCACAGGTTTTGCTCACAATAGCATTGCCAAAAGACAGCAGGGTTTTGTTCAAACGCTTGCTTCATTTTCGCATTGCAGAACAAGTGCCTGCCGAGCTATTGAAAATTAATCTGATAAGTATCTAACAAATATGTCTGTTAGAGGCATACAGAAAACCCACAGAGTTTCGGTCATTAGTATGTCACTACAGGGCCTTTAATCACACAATCATTTGTCAAAACAGTTACTGTGTGAAAACTAGAAAGAAAATGCTATGGTTTCTTGCAACATAATACTAACCAACCCAAAACTGGAGTAAAGAGTTGCACAGTAATACTCAAAGCGTGTTAAAAAGGAAATTTCAAATCTAGCAGCTCGTCAACTTCATTGGCTTGCTTTGGTTATCATTTTACAAACTCTTAGATTAAGTATGATCTGTTTGTTTTCACGTGGTCAACCTTTACAGGGTCAGTTAAAAGTACTAAAAATTGGAAACGTAAAAAATGCCTGGAGCTACTGTTAGCTTAAGAGGAACAAAATACCACTCCTTACCTATCCATGACTATAACGAAGTTCAAGTGAAAGCAGATAAACTTTTCCATTAATGCACACAAAGCAGAAAAACAGGTGCCTTCTTTAGTCAGCTAAAACATGCCACAATCCAATTAAATTGCTGATTAAGAGCACAGTGTGGTCAGAAAATGAGGTAGAAGAGAAGATCAGCATCCACGTGCTGTCTGTTCAATCACAAAATGTAAATGGTCTTCTGAAAACCACAAAAAAAGGAAACTCAAGGCCAGTTCAGCCTACAGACGAAGTTCATTAGTCCACATCCAAACTAAAAGAACTCAGCAGGACAAAATATTAACACCTGGCCTTTGTCATTTCTTAGACAGTTAGAAGTAAAATCTTTGTCACAAAGCTGTGTAAAATGATTCAAGCAACTATTCTTTCCAACTACTGCTCAGACTAGTCAGTTGTCAAACACCAAATCAAAACAAATAAAATCAACAACAAAGTCCCTCCCCTGAAACTCAGCTGCAGAAGTTATAAACTCCTATAGGAAACAATGCTGCCAAAAGGCATTCTGTAGTTACTGTTTCAACAGCCAAAGGTTTTCTCCCTTTGCAATGGCAGGAACGGTTGGTGATACTGGAACAAAGTGTGTTGGTAAAAATTTGTTACATACAACAGGCCAAGTTATTGATGGTCTTACTAAAGTGCTTCTTTGAATACCTCTTTGATGAAGTATTATCACCATCATCATTATGTATAATGAGGCATAGCCACTCCCCAGGTTTTCCTCAAGAAATTCAGATGTCTCCGTTATTTGCCATTATAACATTGACTCTATCATGTAGCATTTCTGAGCCTTGTGGATATAATACTCATTTACTCAGCAATGAAATTAATATTTTCTATTATTCCTGTTAGAGAAGCCATTAAAGGAAAACAACTAACATGTTTCTAGCTTACTTGGCAATGCAAGACCATTTGCAATATTCAGTATGTTTGATAACATGTAAAAGAAAAACAAAGTCACCCTTATTTCCTAAACCTATTAAAGCAATATGTTCTATCTGATAATTAAATATTCTTAATTTTTCACACTCTAGAAGTAGTAAAGTCCAGTTTCACTAAGAAATAACTGATGACTGCAAACTCCCCATGAAATAATGATTTTCTTATGCTTTCAATGCAGTACATCTCCAGGAACAAGACACCTCTTACCAAGTTAGTGCAAGCCATTCAATCGAAGTTAGTTTTTGCCAGAAGGCAGACTGTTAACAGCTGTTAAACACAGGCTCTGCTGAAGATCATATTTTACCTGTTGGGAAGCTGATTAAAGCCACAAGTGATCTTATCTAGAAAGGGAAGTGTCTACATAAAAACAAAACAAGTGTTTGCATAAGAAATTACAGAATAAATATTTCATCATTTATACCATATTTTACATATGTGTGTGCATCTACCTATCAATATGTATATAACAGTAACATAGATTTACATTTTGCTAATACAAGCTCTCGGTCAACACCAGACAAGGCTACTGACAGCAGAGTAAGGCATAGTAAGAGTCCAAACTGGCAATGGCATGTGGATCAACAGGGAAGTCGCAATCCCACTGCCCAGAGATGATCCTAGAAGTCACTACAGCACAAATTACACCTCTCCACATATAGCACTACTCAAGCCTGCTACACAACACCTTTGAATAGAGAAAGAGTAAGAGAGGATATGCCAAGTCTGACATGAAGTGGGGGGGAAAAAAAAAAAAAAAAGTTGTCCACCCATTCTTTTGTGCTGACCCATTAAAATTAGATTTGACATTTGAGGTATTTTGTTCCATCAGTACCTTTCAAGAGTGGACTTTCCAAGAAAAAGCTTCATAACTTAATTTTCCTTAAGCAGAACCTGCCTTCCAGAAAGGACTAATGTGTACTATTTAGACTACTTTGGCAAGCCATTAAGTATTCTCTTACTTATGTATTCTGTTCCTAACAAGTGTCTAAAGAGCCCTCAGTCTGCCAGAGGAATGCACATACACAAAGGCAAGGTTGCTCTCCACTAGGATTTAATGATTCTGGAAACTGAACTGTAACACATCCTGAGAAAAACAAAAACAGTTTCCAGTGCTAGATTACTCATATCATCAGCCTCCGGTCAGAAATCTACCCCACCTGATTTTGCAGTTGCAGCATTAACTTCTCCAGCCACAAGTAAAACAAGATGAAACAAAAAAGCAAACTGTAGAAGCCATTTCCAGCATATAAACTCCTTGCTAGCTCTCTCCTGCTTATTGCTAAGTCAGCCTTCAATCTAGAGGAAAGACCTTTGTGATTTTTTCCTGCTTTAGTATTATGCTGGAAACAATGGCCTTTTTGTCCGATGGCAAGAATACAGGAGCCGAAGCTCCATGCACAATTGTGAGATCACCGCGCGGCCCTGTGTCCCAACCTTTCCGAAACGTGGCAGGCACAAAGCTATCCAGCTGACTAATGAGAAGATCCAAGGGAAACAATGAACAAAATTGTCACTTCCAACAATGCAGAAGGCCACTTCAGTATTCCCACAACCTCTTGCCAATTTTTCTTTCCTTGTGTGATTTCCTACATCAAATAACTGCTGTCAGTTTTGACTGTTTAAATGATTAATTATTCTGACCATAAATATTCTTAAGAGAAATAAGAACAGTGACCTAGACCTGGACCATTTATTTGCCATAATAATCACAACTTTATGTCCCTGAACATGAAGGAGGGTCTGAGACATTGAGCAGTTTGTTCCCTAGGCTCCAAAACCTAGATTCTGCCCTGCTTGGCATCTCTGAGGTAGGTCCACATGTAGTTTCCATGGAGGACACCTGGGTAACAAAACTACTCTACAAGCCAGGGCAGAAGTATCATTTCAAAAATGAAGCGACTTTTCTGGAAGTGTTTTTGCCTGGTTACAATATAAACGGGAGCCTTCTGGGTGCACAGCAGTGGTGGCTTTGCAGCTTTTCAACTCCTTTACAGCTGTGCCTCTTATCTGTAGCATCAAAGGATTTCAGTTTGCTGCCTCACCCCACAACACAACCAGATATAATGGTAATATGCTGTGCTTGTGCTTTGTGTTTTTCAGAGGGTCAGATACCCAAGCAAGTAGGACATTTTCATGGTGTTCATTCGTAAGAGCAAACTGTCCCACTTGGAAAAAGATAAAGGGAGAACTAGATGATGTCCACCCTTAGAAAACTTATCACCATCTCTGCAATTCTGCAACTAATTGAGCAAATGTAGCAGCAGGGCTGCAGAGTGCTGCTAGAGGCCCTACTCCTTCACTTTGCAAAAGTAAACTACACACCAAGCTTAGCGGTAAAACTCCTCACCACTATTACAAGCCTTGGACGAAAAGTGCATCCACTACTTTCTGATAATTCTCTGATTTAGTCATAGTCTGTTTTGCACCTGGTGACCAATCACACAAAACACTGTATATTCCATTCAGCAAAGCCATACAGATTAAATGGCCAACGAGAAACCCAAATATACTATGAAAAGAAGTGGCTTGCTTCAACTCACACTGCACTAACTTGACAGCTCAGGTCCTTGGGATCCAAAGTAGTCTCTGACTCACATGCTGGGGAATAAAAGATTCATCCTAAACTGAGTACAGCTCTCACTCAACCCCAGTCTCTCTGTCCTTTTAACTCCACACTGTATTCATTGGATTTGCGGGGCTGAGGGTGGTGGGTGTGTCTCTTCTCACATTCTTGGTGGGGGGGAGGAAGAAGAACCAGCTAGTATTTTAGTATTGTTTCGCTCTGGCAGAATTTTTTGAGATAAAAAGAAACATTCTGTATTCAGGAGGAGCTCCTCAATTCCTTCAGATGATAAAATGACAGAAGGTGTCCTGCTATGCATTTACTCAACTGAAAATAGACTTTGACCCGCCTGGCAAAACCAACAAAAAACAACAGAACCTGCCCCCCACCCCCCCAAATACTGTGAAAGAAAAAAATAAATTATTTTATAATGTATTCCAAGATATTACAGAATACTACTTAACAATATATTTTAATGTGTTAGAATAATAGATATTATTACACTATAACAATATATCAGGATGATAATTAAGGAAATTGTAAAATACTTTGAGCTTGAAATTTAACATTCAGTTACTTTCTAGGCAACATAGAGCACAATTCACAGCATTATGGTAGGTATCAGCTATCACACCTTAGATATCAGCTGTTGTATGCATATGAAATACAAAAGAAAGTATGTTTAGACTATGAAAAATGATCAGTCCAAAGAATAATAGATTAAAAATTATTTTATAGTATTCTGATAGAGATTAAAGAAAACCTTGATCGGCTGAAGTTATGGAAGCTAACAGTAGAAATAATACACTTAAGAGTATCCCCCAAGACTGAACACATCCCACATTTTTAGACTGTGTTTCACAGGGAGGCCTGTCTTGTTCAGAATCCCCATTTTATCTCATGTAAAATCCCAAAGTCTGGGAAACAACAGGAGTTGCTACAAGGAAATCAACAACTGAAGATAGTTGGATCTGTCGGAAGAGGATCTTTACGGAAGCTGTACTCATTAAGAAAACCATATGCAATGGAAGTATAATTGTGGCTATTTTAGCTTTTGTGACTCAACTTTACCTTTCCCACATGAATTCAAAACTATTTGAGGGAACACACTCATTTGTACATTACATAGCCTTTACTACAACAGGAATCCCAGCACATTTCCTGCCTTCTGACCCTGTGACAGTAAGTGTCACAGATTTCACCAAAACTTCATGTTCCCCACTCACATGCAAGGATGACAGAAAGGTTTACTAAAAAACAAAAGTTGTAGGCTCAGAGAAGGAACAGATGAAAAAAATGGAGTATACTAAGTGTGATCCTTCACTTCAGGGTCTTCTCCCCATCTGAGCACCTACTGGGTTACAGACAGCAGTCATTTCATTAGGCTATGACTCTAGAGATGTGCCGCACAGTATTGGTAGTGCTTGTGATGTTAGCCTGCTGAGACCAGGGGATATGCAGTCATCCTCAAAACAGCATAAAGTAGTCCTGACAACTCATGACATACTTTTACTCATACTATCAAATTGCAAGGGTTTCTCTCAGGCTCATCAGCCTAAAATTTAGTGGTTTGACTGTTCTGCATTGGATCCCTGAGCACACCAGCTGTAGCACTTACTGTGGCCTAATAGACAAAGCAATAGAAGAGAGTTGGCAGGCAAAAACAAAAATGTGATTTTATGGGCTAGCATATACCCACAAAAACAGTGGTGGAAGACAAGCCCAATCAATATAGGACCATAGGGACCCCTGTTTATGTAACGTGAAGCCAGAACACATTAAACTCTTAAGTTCTTTCCAGTGTTAGAGGTTTGCAGCATGCTTTGTACAGACTTTGGAACAGTATCTGATTTACTTTGCCAGCAAAAACATTACAGATGGAACTGTCAGATCTTCTTGTTTAGTGGCGCCTGCTTTTCTAACACGTGACTTTTTTAAATAACAACTGTCACTCATCAGATAAGCTCAATGTGTTTTCCAGCACCTGCAAAAATGCTTTGAGGACAAAGAATAGATTTCAACAACTGACAAACTACAAACTGCCCTTCGAAGAGCCATTTTAGGCCATTTTAAACTTCATATTAAACTTCAAACTTTTCACTATTATAATTCTGGTTTATTGTTGATGTGTAGGATCTGCCACTGCAAGGATCTGTTGTAGATTTGCCAGTTACTTACACATATTTTGCTGATTCTTAATTTTTTCACAGTTAAGTAAACAGTGGGCATGTAGGTAAGATCAACCTAGAGTTAAACTGGGTGTGTACATGTGTAAAAATGACTACAACAAGCTTAAGACTCCTATCCTACAAGTCTCATTCATAATTTATTTCTTCATACCAATCAGGATTCAGAGAAGGCTTAAGGGTACTCTCTGTTATGTCAATGGAAATAGAGGAAAGCCAGCACAAGGTGTATTTGAAAGGCAGCCTTGGAAGCAGGACAACATGAAATTTCACTGGGATCAAATCCCAAAAACAGATGCTGAAAATGAGTTCAGAGTTCCAACTCAGAGTCTGGCTCCTGCTACTTTTCTGCCTTGTCCTTAGAAGTGACGACTAAAAAAATCATTACTACACAGTATTACATAAAGCAGTCTTTTTGGTTAAGTACCATGTTATTACAGAAAAAAACCCCAAACACACAAACAAAAAACAAACCCCAAACAAACTAATTTCATAACAACACTTTATTCTTTATTATTTCATAATAAATAAACCATAAAGAATGCTGCAGCCCTACAAGCAGAGAAAGAGTTATTGAATACAGCACATCTCAGTTAATGGGCCATCATGGACAATGGGCAGCTGTAATGACCCAGAACCTCCCAAACCATCTTATCTCATCATTCCATTGGGAAATGCCCCACCCTGGGGGAGGTACATGGACCTTCCTGCGGGAATATAATGAAGCCTGCCTGAACCTTGGGACACACTCTCTGGCACCGACTCCAGGAGCTGCAGAGGACCATCGCTCTCAACTGGCTGCAACCACCACTGCCACTGGACTGCAACCACCACCTCCACTGGACTGCAACCACCACTCCCACTGGGCAGCAACCCCCACTCCCACTGGGCAGCAACCCCCACTCCCACTGGACTGCAACCACCACTCCCACTGGACTGCAACCACCACGTCCATGAGACTGCAACCCCCACTCCCACTGGACTGCAACCACCACGTCCATGAGACTGCAACCCCCACTCCCACTGGACTGCATTCACCACTCCCACCGGACTGCACCCACCGCTCACCCGCACTGCAGCCTCCCTGCCTCACCAGCGCCCCCACCCGGGTGTGGCCAGAGCTACACCACAGGGGAAACCGCGTGACAGGCGGGGAGTCTGTTGCTGGTGTTTGTTGTTGTGTTGTTGTTGTTTGTTCTGTTGGGTTATATCTATCTATCTATATATTTTAGTAAAGAACTGTTATTCCTTTTCCCACATTTGTGCTCAGAAGCCTTGTAATTTTCAAAGTTACAGTAATTTGGGGGAAGGGGTGTTTTCTTCCCTTCCAGGAAAGGTCCCATCTTCCTTGGCAGATATCTGTCTTTCAAACTAAGACAGCTGTAAAAAAATACCTCCCAAGAAAACTCAGCAGAGCTGTAGTTAATCAGAATACCAGGAAGGGAAAAAGCAAACTTGGAACACTGACACTGGCACAACCCTTGCTCATAAAAAGGAAGAAGCAGGAAGGAGATAGCTCATGTGATATGACTTAAGGTATACATATGCAAAGACTTAAAGATCTACAAGCGGAAAAGTTAGGATGAAGGAGGTACATCACACAAGCAAAATAGCAGCAATATAGAAAGGTTTTGTCATGACAAGTACTTTGGGGTTTTTTGTGATTTGGTTGGTTGTTTCTGCAGAAGGCATGTTTTTCCTAATTTTGGATGGTTGAAATACAAGAAAATATTTCACAGTTCCTGCTTCACTACAGGTGCAGAATCAAGATGTGAAACTAATTTTTCTTGTAAACTTAGAAGCATTTAAAGAGCACCACAAAAGAGCTAAATATTACAACATAATTCCTTTAAAAAGCTTTTCTAATGCCAAGCTACACTGAGTGTCCATACTAAATGTAGGGAGGGATATTAAAAAGAAACTTTGTGAAAGATGATGTTATGTGCTCAGGCTGGTAGCACTTCAGTCTCTCCATGTCCAGTCTAGACATTGATGCATTTGTAAAACCATGACCATTTGCCAAAAACGCCAAAGGCATTCTTTAGTTGTTATTAGAAGCAACTAAAACAAACTTAACACCATGCAATTCTCTCAAAACAGGTAGCATTAGCAATATGCACCTGAAATTTACTCAACAAATACAGTTTTAATACATATATTCTAACTCTAGTATTGAAAGAAAACTGTATCAACATGTTTCTGTAACAGATAACGATTTAATAGGAAGCAACTGCTGACAGGGTTCATTGGATGCTTACATCTAATTAACTACACACACTAGTCAACACTTCACTCAAGCACTCAATATTACTCTGAGCTGCTGGCTAATAAGGTCCTATATGCATATATATATGTATATATATATATCTCCACATTTATATAAACATGTGCTGTTAAACATAATGCCATCAGTCTCCTTTAAGAGAAGAGTTTGGGTTTGTCAGTTCACTCCATGTTTCTTACAGATGTTTTTGAGTAAGTGGGTTCTACCATATTTTTGGGAGAGTTGTCTTTTTTTCTTAGGGGTGGTTGTTTGTTATGTTTCTTAAGGCTGGTCATTCCATCAAGATAATGTTGAGAAACTCTGTTCTGTGGAAAACATGCAGGACAACCTAAACAGAAAAAGACTGATCTCCCATCTTTTCTATAGCAAAAAGGCAGCAACAACTGACTCACAAAGCACCTGTTACTGAAGCTGAATGATGGTTTTCCATTCTAATCTTCAATCAGCAACACAAAGTATTTGCTTTCTTGCAATACTACATTGCATGAACTCTTAGAACATCCTTGCTTCCCCTGAGGTTAAATGTAACGTGTACCTGGTTTGCAAAAGATAAAGATTCCCATAAGATTTCCATTGCAATTAATTGAATTTCACATGTTTAACTATGTTGCCTTTACTTTTTGTAATTAAAGTGGTTGCAAAATTTCAGTAACACACAAAGCATTTCCTGAAGGCCCAAAACACTGCAGCTTTATCAATTATGAGATATCTGTCAGATCTAAAATATTCATGAACACTGCAGTTTGACAGCGTGGCAGAGTGAGTGACTACATGCCTAAGAAGGCACTGCAGAAGTTGCTCTGCCAAGTCCTAAGGTCCTAAAAGTATTACTCATGATGCCATGGGAAGGCAATGCTCTTAGGCAACCTAGTGCCCATTTTGCTGCAAGGACACAAACACAGGACAAAGTCACAGAAGAGGAAGGAAGGACAGCACAGGCCTATTCCTCTAGCTGCACAAAGGGCAGCAGAGGCAGTGAAAATGGAAAAACACCTGAAGCCATGGCTGCCTCCAGACGAGGCTGGAAATCTGTTAGCCAAGAGGCTTGGATTGTCCGTCCTGGTTATCTCGCTTAAGGTCTGAGTTGGAATCAACCATGAATATTGGCTGGCTTCTGCTATTGCCTTCCCTAAAGAACACCAGATTTCTAGCATGCTCTTGTGCCAAAGCTTCTCTGATAAAAGTGGGGGTTTAAGGGTGAGCTTTATGTGTGGCTTTTTTGCTTGTTTGGATTGGGTTTTTTTCAGGGAGAGAGGGGCTTTTGCCTTATTTTTGGCTTGTTTAGTAGGTTTGGTGTGGGGGTGTTTTTGTTGTTATTGTGAGACTTGGAAGGCAGACCTATAGTTAGGAAGAAAAGTAAGCAGTCTTAGGGTCGGTCTAGATGATACTTCATAAAGAAAATACTGAAAAATCCCCATCACTATATAAGAAAACAGAAATTAAAGTGGTGTTTGCAAGCTGTCACCACAGTACACATTTCTACCAGTATGAGCAGAACCTAACGTCCTATGACAGGCTTAAATTTTCATGCTCTTTCCAATTAAAAAACTTTTTAAAGTTGTGATTTTAAATACAGAGATGATTCTTGAGGAATCAGTATGATTTTATGTGTGCAAAAAATAAATTTTTCACCTATGGAAAAAGGCACATGTAGTACTCGATTTTTGCTTCATTAATTTTGCTTTCTTTTCTCCTGTTCTCATAGGAATCAATTCCCACCTGCCTCCATCAGGTCAAAAGAAGACAGGCAGATCAGCTAATAATCTGACTACCAGCAAACTAACTCAGTGGAACACAGTGCTTATTTAGGGTTTTTTTCCTCTATAAATGGTTTGAGAACCACTGAATTGCAAATACCTGGGTCACCCTGTTCTGTGTCACAGGAAGGACAGAAAACTGTCTTTTTAACATGTGTGTTTACATGAGACAGTGGCAAGACAGAGATGTTCTAATTCCTCTCCCCTACCCTTTTGGTCTCAATGTCTTGGCCACTGCCTGATAAAAAACATATGAAAGAAGCAATGCAACAACAAAAAATTTTCACATTCCAAGCATTAACATATGCTGAGCACTAGACTCAATTATAGTTTTAAAATTCATTACAGATGTAGCTCAAACCAAATGGGTGCAAGATGTACAGTCAGATATGAATTTACAGACAAGTGTTAGGAAATAGCTGGCAGAAGACAGGCAATGTTGTTTGCATTTTGCCAGCCCAAATCTTCTCCCCTTTCGCCTCCACCTCTCTCTCCCTTTAGGAGTTTTGGCAGCTGTGTCTCAATCTCTTCAAATTACTCTTCTAATTGGGTGTTTCTATGGAAACAGACTAGAAGACACAGTACCTTGCCATTAAAGAACTATAAAAACAAGAGGTGCACCATGAGAAAACAAAACAGATGAAGAAGAATAATACAATGGAAAAAGTTCTTATGAACAATGAGAGACTGTACACCCTTTAAACAGTTTAACAGTACAAGGCAAACCAGGACCACACTGATGCCAAGTTACCACATAACCAGCCGTGACTGCAAGGATGACTTTTGACTGAAATAGCAAGCGTTGTGCTGCTTTTCACATAAAATCTCTCCAGGCCTCAAGTGCCTGTGCCAGTGGCCTGATACAGTCTATATCCGATCATATTTCTCTGTAACACAGAGAGATACATTTCTCTTGCAACTTTGTCCCCTACAACCACATACTTTGACAGCGAGTGCATTTGGCATCATCTCAGAAGGGAGATTTCCTGATACAGTAGAGCATTCAAAGCGGAGGAACAGAGAATGCCAGTGCACCTAGACTGTATGCCATTACTTAATAAGGTTGCACAGATTAGCTCTTGGATTGGTGTGTTTTGTATACTCATGTGGGTTTTGCAAATTGTCAGGAAAGCTGACTAAATTCAGCCTCCAACCAGAACTGGCTGTGTATGCTCTAGTGATGACCACCAAGAAGCTGCAGTACCACACTGAGAAAACACAAGGTGCTGATACCCAACAAGAGAGGGATGGAGCAGGTATGCTCCACACAAAGCCTGTCACTTCCAGGGGCAAGACCTGGCGTTGTCCAATCTCTTAAGGAATGCAGTGGGCTGACCATGGCTGTATGCCAAGTGCTCACCAAAGTCACTCCATCACTCCCCTCCTTAACTGGGCAAGGGAGAGAAAATATAAGAAAAGGCTCATGGGTTGAGATACAGGGAGGGAGAGATCACTCACCAGCTACTGTCATGGGTAAAACAGATTTCACTGGGATAAATTAGTTTAATTTTTTACCAATCAGATTAGGATAATCAGAAATAAAATCAAATATTGAAAAACACCTTCCCCCCACCCCCTCTTCTTCTTGGAGTCAACTTCACCCCTGATTTTTCTACCTCCTGCTCCTCAGTAGCACAGGGGAAATGGGGGATTTCAGTAATTTCATCACGCATTGCTTCTGTCACTGCTTCCTCCTCAGAGGAAGGACTCATGACATTCCTCCTCTGCTTCAGTGTGGGGTCCCTCTCATGCGAAACATTCTCCACAAACTTTTGGAGCACCTTCTCTCTGTCCTTTACCTGTTTCTGCCCTTGTGAAGGCTGTTTCTCTTACAGCTTCTCATTCCTCTCTCCTGGTTGATGTTGGGCAGTAACATTTTCCCCTTTGTAAATATGTTATCCCAGAAGTGCTCTCACCATCAGTGATGGCCAGCATCAGATCTGTCCTGGAGCCAGCTGGCATCGGCTCTGTCAGGTATGGGGGAAGCTCCTGGCAGCTTCTAAAAGAAGCCATCCCTGCAGCCCACTGACTACCAAAACATGGCCACACAAACCCAGTATAAGGAGTTACCACTTCACAGAATGTAGACTTAATTTTGCTATGTCCAGTCATTGACACAGAAAAAAGTTTAAGTGTATTAATTACCAAAAAACCCCTTACACCCCAGCAATGTCAGGTCACTGGGTCTGATCATCCAGCCCAGCAGTTCAGCCCACGATGAGTGGGGGAAATCAGCAGAATTTCCATCACTTCAGATCCTGAGTCTATTGTGAATCAATTAAAAGGCACTGCCTACTAGTGAAGGAATGTCACAGCAGTTCAATTGGAAAAGAAAGTGCATGCAAAATGTAATTAAATTACAGCATTCCCTTACCACACAACCCATAGCAGGAAGAAGGACTATATGGGGGAAAAAATCAGTTCAGAAGCATAATAAAAAATTTAAAATTAAAGAGGAGGGAGGGTGACAAGGGGAGGGGACTTAAGGCTTCTTTATTCAGGAAGTCTGCTTTGCTGAATCTTTTAGGGTGAGGCTAACTTCTCAACAGTGACTCACTTCTCAACAGGCCTTTAGTGTTTTCAAGCCCTGGTCACAGATCTTGGCAATAGCTTTTATTTGTTTATTTTTTTAAATAGTCTTCAAATATTCTTCTCTGCTTTTAGTGATACCAAAGACAGAAACACTTGGTAAAAATTTCTCCCAAACTCTAAAATGCAGTTCTCATTAATATACACCTATCTCTTATAACTTTATACGTTTATTAATTTTTTTTCCCTCCAGATTGTTGACTCACTTTTCCAAAAGTGCTGCTGGAAATACAGGGAAATGCCAGCAGCTGCTGCTACCCAGGTTCTCCACTCAGCTATATGAGGCAACAGAACCCTGCAACTGCACTGGAGTAACAAAGCAGAATTTGTCAATATATTTTGGGAGGGTTAATGAAAATTACACTTATATTCCACACAAGTGAGTAATTTATGGTATCTCCTTAAAAAGAAACATATTCATTCCAGCAATCAACAAAATAAAGATAGAATGTATTAAATCCTTAACAAGTGGTGCTTACGACTAATCAGAGATTTTTAATCTTGTAGAATAAATGTGAAATCCACTGATAGTTTTATGCTGTAGTAGCAGTGAGGAGTGAAACAGTGAAGTATTTTTGTTCAAGATAATCTTTCTTGGTTTTTGGTTGAAAGTCTTGCTAGAAATCTACATTGAAGACTGCTGTACTTATCAGTCTTCTGATTTTTAAACAATATAGTAGTTAACCTAATCTGATCTCACTCTTGCCAGGGCCTAAAAGCTGAAGCAGAGGTCAGAGCAGACAACAATAGGTCATGAAGGAAATAAAACATTAAATAAGGTGGCCAGCTGCCAACTGTGCCTTGGCACGAGGAGCTTATTCTTCATCCCCCTGCTACTCCACCTTTCCCAAATAATTCTCTTAAATAAGAGTACAGTGAAATTAGATATGTGACCAGCGTTGATAAGTCACTCCATAATTACAGTGCTGTCTGGAACAGTTTTCCTCTAAATTATAACTGATACCTCGTCCCACCCCCACAATTTTCTCCACTACATTCCAAAATGTAGCAATGGGAATTTGCTAGCTTTTCTGTGAAGCCCCTACTTAGACGACTCAGATGAATCAGACCAGTTTGTTTCTCTGAAGGGACAGTTATCCATGTCTGCCTGAGGTGCAAAATACTGTAACAGTTGTCCTGGCAGCAGAAAGCAGCATCCTTTAGATGCATCCAGCTCACAGAAAACCCACACAAAAGGTATGTGAGCAAATGCTCACACTAAGCTGGTAGCAAATCCTTTACTCCCAGTTTTTGTTTTTCTTCTGCTGCTCTAGGAGCAGAGGAAAGAACAAAAATAATTTCTTTCATCTACTTCTAGAGCATATATGAGCATAAACCCATGCATAAACAAAGGTATTTATAAGAACACTGTAATCTGCTTCCTCAGCCCTTCAGCCACTCTTGATTTGGGAGAGGCTTACTTATATGGGCTTTTGATGAAGAAATGCAGAGAGTGGTTTGGGGAACAAAAATAATTTAAATGAACTTTTACAGAGGCCTGCATGCACACTTCTCATTTTAGGAAAAGGATTCACCAAATTTCAAGACAGAGAGACCTTTCAACATTAGGAAAGTCTTCATTCATTCCCCAAATAAATACATCATGTGTGACCAGACAAGTTCATCTTTTATGACAGTGCTACAAGGAGCCCTTGTTTTCATCAGTTTCTTGATCACCCGTCCTAATTTCCCCAGTGTATTGAGAACTCAAGTTCTCAACATCTGGAGTTCTTGTCTTCATACTGCAATCTATTTGGTAAGAAAAAAAAGCTGAAAACAAAACCCCAAATAAGACATCTAATTCTTAATTTTTAAAATAATTATATTATTCATTTAAGTCTGATAATATTCTCTCTCTGTTCTCAGAAAAATCAGTAGCAAAAAAAAAAAGTGTATCAAGGAAAAATTTTCAACCACCTGGAATTTCAATACAATTAAGGAAAAAAGATCCATTTCCTTTAAACAGATATGAAAAAAACCATGTTACTTGAGGAGACTGATGTAGACTGATTCCTTACTTGAAATTACTTTTAGCAGCCCGTAAGCTGGCTGCTGAGCAGGGCAGCATGATTTCGTGAAGCTTTGTGCAGCCTCACAAAGATGAGAGAAACAACAGAAGCTCACAATGCTCAGTGCACACATAAAGAGAAGCCTTCCAGGACTCCCACTCAGGCAGTGGGCCAAAGCCATACCTAGATACAACATGGAGTAGGCTACTGATTTACTACCAAGTCAACTGGGTTCACTGTCTAGAAAAACGAATGTTTGCATGCACATTCCAGAAAATATGAGCTATTTCCAATGTAGAAAACAGTTCCCATGTTACCCAAGTCTCATTTACACGCAAGAGGAGTAATTTTTGCTGCCCCCTGTGCTGGACAGCTGCAGTGTATCACTGCCATTTTCCATCCCAGCCCTAGACAGAAAGCAGAAATACTTCTGGTGCACCCTGCTACAACTATTTTAAAAAGGAGAGAAAAGAAAATTACCTACATAGTATATTAATGCTGCACGTTACTCAGCAGCACACTGGAACAAAGGAGAGGAAATTGAATCATATTCCTTCCAACATCAATGCAATACGCTACCTCTCATAACATCTTATTCCCTCCATGTTCACCTTCTGCTGTACCTGCACAAAACACTATGCAAAGTGGAACAGTTTTCAATTCCAATATTTTTAAGGAGATGTATAGTTACATACAAATTGACCCTATTTCCCTGCTTGCATGATTTGCAGTTATGTACTTTACATTTTCTCATGACACTCTGCACATCTTCTCACTTCCTTCGGAAAAAAATGAATGTGGGAGAAGCAACAGAAAGAAAAAAATTCCATTTCTCCATGCAACTGCTCATCAAGCCAACAGGCAACTCCTTGGACAACGCTAGCTCTGGAGCTGGATTTGAGACTGCTTAGTTCATCTTCACAATATTCCCAAACACGTCATTAATTCTGGTCTATTGTTTAAGACACCGTTAATAAGTTAAACATCTTGCAACAGGTGAGCTGCTTTTAGCAAATATTTAATAAACAAGTTAACAGAGAAATTAAATGAATACATGCAAATTTTCAACACTGAACTTTATGGTTTATTGAAGGTTGCTTGATTCATCAGGTCTACCAAATCATCAGGGCTGCAGGTCATAGGTTGGACTTGATGATCTCAAAGGTCTTTTCCAACCTAGTTCATTCTGTGATTTTAAAGTGCCATGAAGTTTGACAGCCCCTGCCTTGCTAAATGCCAGAAGTCATTTGCTTACAACTCTTGGGCACTGAGATGTATTACATTTACACAACAGAATTGAGGAGTACTGGAGGTGCTACATAGTATATTTATTTGTTTCTAAAACACACCCCTGGCATACTGAATGCATTCCAAGCTCTATACAATTGTCGTTCAGAGCAGTGTGGTAATCCAGTCTGACAAAAATCAGGAGAATTCAGGCTTTCTAGTAAGCTAGAGCTATTAGTGAGGCCATGCACATGAAGAGAACTGAATACCATGTGTTACTAACTCAAATTTAACTTCAGGTGAGTACCACTGCATTTCTCTTACACCACCTGATGTAATTAATCAACCACAAACTTTTAAGGAAGATTCTTTAATCACATGAAATTGCAGCTGAGGTGGTCTTAAAAAAAGTAATAAAAATCTCGCTGCAATTGTCCCACAGGTTTATACTGCCTGGAAGTTCTGTGGACACACCAAACCAGAGAGAGAGCACCTTCCACGGCCCTGTTTCTGTCAGTACAAATACAGGCATATCCCCACTGAGATATGGCTACCTACCTACCACACACCTGACACTCCTCAAACCATACACCTGAGCCACCCTGAACACCTGCAAGAAAAATATACCCACAGTTCTACCCAGCATTTAGAATCTCCCTTTGGATAAAAGAAACCATTGCTCTCCTAAACTGTATAGGAATTAGCTTTCACATTTTGTTAAGCTCAAGAGCAAAATAGTAAAAATCCAAGGTATTGATGAAGAATTAAAAAAAATCCATTATTATGTGCCTACATCTGCAGGATTTCTATCAATTTATTTGCTTTACATTATTTCCTTGCATTGATAACCTTTTGATTCCTTCTTTTCTGGCCAGTCTATGACAGTTTAAGCACTCCATATACCTACACCAGTCTTCTGCTGAGCTAAAAAGACAAATTAGCACTTGTACACCACAGTGGGGAGAACAGAGAACAAAATGAAAACACCTGTACATAAGCAGGTTAAGGAGAATTTGTCATTTAAAACTTGACTCACAGTTTCATATGCATTTTCCTTGTTGGTGCAAAATTTGCCCACAAGAATGGGTAAACAGTTGGGTAGTTATGTTATCTTGGGCTCCTGCAGGCATGACCAGTTGTGCTGGCAATGCTACAAAGTTTACTCTGCATGGGGTTGTTTGGTGGCATCCAATACTAATCTGCTTTACAAAAGGAAAACAAAGCCTATCACCAGGAGACAACACACCATAGCCTTAGACAGGCCACAAACGACCACTGAACTCATCTACTTTACCTTAAATCACAACAACATTGCCTAGGCTTCACTAGGATTTTTACAGGAGCAATTGTTCCTATAGGCAGAAAGGGCACAGAGGTTGGACAAGGCTTAACCAGCAGCATTTCTAGAGAAAATGTTGTGAGAACAGTTGCAGCTCCATTTGTGTTCAAAACTAAATATCAAGCTTGAAGCACCTATAAATAATTCAAGGAAATGGGCGGAAGGATTTCCTATTAGAGAGTTTTACAGAGAACAAGCGTAACTTATTTGCTTAAAACAATTGCATTTTTCAAGCCTGCAATTATTGTGTGTGTAGAACAGTGTCATTTCAACCCTCTAAGCAACTTTGAATGACTCAGCCTGGTATCTCAGGCAACAACTTGTTGTCTAACATCTGAAAGGACTGTGTGCTTTCCAAGAGAAAGAAAAATGGCTGGGCAGGGTGGGGATGAACAGTTTCCTTCATTTCCCCAGAAGGCAGTAAAGAATAACCTTAAGCACATGGTGCCCTATCAAATCCAATTTCACATCATACTAGTAAGGAAGGTCACAGTTCATCTGATGGAACAGCAAATACAAACCAGCGCCTGCCATATTTTAAGGGATTCCTCTAAGCCTTGCATAGGCAAAAGTGTCTTTTGTTCACTCCTTATAAACAGTTATTGCTGCAGTGTCACTAAAAACGTGATAATATTTTGGCAACCAGTTGGCTCTGTCTGACTGATGGCATCATGCTGTTTAATTGCTCAATTTGTATTAATCTTATGCTTCACCTTTATTTACATGGAACATATTGATTTCTCATCTAAAATCAGCTAAAGAAGTTAAGATTAAAACTCTCAAGGGTCAATACTGAGAATACTGTTCAACTCCTTCACTAAGGACTCAGATGATGGGAGCGAGTTCACCGTTCAGAAAGTCTCCGGACAGTACCCGGCCATGGCTAAGTGCTCAACATGCAGAGAGTAAGACTGGTATGCAGAAGGGTCTTGACAGGTTGGAAAAAAAAAAAAAAAGGGGTCAAAGCAAATTCCAGCAAGTGCAAACACCAGGTCTTGCCCCAGGGATGGTATCACACACGGAGAGAACATCAGCTTTTCAGAAGACCCAGGCAGCCCAATGCACCACCAGTTCAACACCAGTCAGGGGTGCACCCTTGTAGCAAAGGTGGTTACCCACAGATCACTGTCATGAGCCAGAACAGAGTTGGCACAGTGGGGAAAAGTGTCCTTTCCTGCCCAGCTCTTGTCAGAGCCCTCTGGGAGGGTGATTTTGTGGCTCCCTTTAACAAGGACATGACCAAGATGCAATGAACACCCAGGAGGACCCCCTAGGCAAGCAGATGGATGGAGCACAGGACCTACAGGTGATGGACACGGGTGGCAGATGCAGATGGACTCTCTTCAAAAATTCACACCAACAAAAAGTTGTGATGGGCACAAATAACAAACCATGAAATTTCACAGAAAAAGAAATATTATTTCTTTCACCGTGAGAATGGTCAGACACTGGGTGATGATGTGCTCCCCTCCACCCCAACCTGACCTGTATTTCCCATAACCTGCTCAAGTGATAACTACCAGTGGTGGCTGTGATGCAACTGTACTGACGGCTGCATCCAACTCGAAGTGGATTCAGGGGAGACAAATAACAACATAACAGCCAAGGGCTAATCTGAGCAACACATCTGCCTAATGATAGTGCTGGTCAAGGTACAACTCAAGACAAGTTTGGAGAAAACAAACATCTGTAGTTGGTATGTGAATATGACTAGACTTCAGTCACTCTTCTCCATAAATACTGGACAACCTAGGGCCCTCTGAGCTTGAAACTGAAACCCAGTCTGTGGTAGAACTCTGCTGAAAATTCCAGTGACTCTGCACCTGCTCACAAAACTGTCCAACAATATAGGTCCCTAGAAAAGTGATACTCCATCTATACTAGAGCCAACAAGTTTCTACATCCACCCAAGGAAAAGTGACATGTCATGAGTCAACCTGGAAGTTGAGAATGCTCAGTTTGAAAAGGCACAAGCAATGACACAATAAGAGAACTGCTTAAATACAGTCAGTGGAGCAGGAGGGCTGGCTCAGTTTCAGAAGTGCTTGAACTCAGGAAGTTATCCCACATGAGTGCCCTGGAGGGAAGGAAGTCTCTAAGAAAGGACCACAGATTTCCTTGAAAGATGACATCTAGGCATCTGCTTGGAATACAGAAGGGTGCTGTTAGGAAATAAGAAAACATCAAAGGAGACACTGGTCACAGTCTAGAAGCACAGGAATAAGAAGCACAAAAAAAGGGTAAGAACTGCAAAAAATCAAGTTTAACTAGACATTGAAAGGTTAAAACATCTAGTAAGAAGTTCTTCAGCTATATTTAAAAAAAAAAAAAAGGAAAAAATAATATCAAAGGTGAGTAATAGAAGTGTTATCCAGAAAAAAAGTGTGGATAAAGATAATTTAGGAGCAGACTGATAAGTAAGATACAACAGTAAGAGAAAAGCTGTTTTAACTAAAGTGTTGCTTAAGACCAAAGAAGCGTTTTGGCCTAGAACAATTTTAGGCTTTGAATGAAAGCAATATTCTGGATCCTTAGAGAAATAAAGTTTTGAAACAATCTCCCACAGAAATAGAGGGGAGTGGACAAAGTGCTTTCAAGAAGGGCTCAGCAAGTTAATGAAAAGGATTGTATGAAGCAGTTGCTCCCAGAGCAGAGCAGCTAGTCCCAGTGTCCTGAGACATCCCTTCAATTTCTTTGTTGTCCTTCAGAAAAAGCCACTAAAATCCTTGCCCACCTTTATTTCAATAGTCAGTGTGTCATTCACATACTGTAATAATTTGCAAACCTTTTTTAACCTTTTAAGTGCTATTTCATCACTAAGTAGAAAAAAAAAAATCCCGCTAAAGAAATAACAAGTGTTAGTGCTAAAGAACAAAAGCCTTAAAGTACTGTTCTACAAAGCCTTTTCTCTTCCAAATACAGTTAATCCATCTCCAAAAATGGACTGAATTGTACTGGAATAAATCAAGGTTGCTAAAATCCCAAATTCCTATATAAGTGAAGAGACACTGAAAAGCATTTCCTCTGTCCCTAATGACACTGGTCCCAGTTCTGAGACATGCTCAGGGCACAGTTTGTTAGCCTGTGTCAGTGTTAAGTCAGTTTTAGAGAAAAAATGGCTGGAATAGTTGAAGATTTTTAGAAGTAAATGTCTTTTTTTTTTTTTCATTGTGAAATGAATGCTTTCTCTTGCACCAAGTTATAAGAAAACAGTATTAAAAGTGAAAACAGAAATAAAGTTTCAGGTCACAGGAAACAACTGAGAATTCTGACAATCAAATGAAAATATTTTTCTGTTTGGAGTAGTCTTATACCGTAAACTATCTTTATGGCAACCATTGACCTCTGTCTCACTCTATTATCTATATTCCCAGACTTACAAAATTCCTCATTTTTCTAAACTTGTACTGTGCCTCATCTCTTTGCAAAAAGTTAAGACAGAAGTCTGTTTTTATAAAAGTTTACTAGATGTGTTAGAATGGGAATATATATTGGACAGAGGGAAGACCTCTTCCCTCAGCAAAAAAAATTTTACTCAGTCAATTAAACACAGACTTAAATTAGTAAACTCAATACAGAATTTAGAAGAAAAGCAGAAATCTAGTAAGTCTTCAGGAATATACAACTTTTTCTATGCTACAAGGCATATGTAGCTATGATGCAAGTTTAGGGGCAGGAAGAGCTGAGTTTAGGGATTTGCAATATGTATGTAAAGGGTTTTCTTTTAAGCTGCTGGGGTGTCAATTTAAAAAAAAATTGGAACAATGTAACTGAAGCCTCCATAAATTAAATACCATTCTAAACTGCAATTAAATTGTTCTGTGCTACCAGTTTAATAGTCCCTCCTTGGTTTCATCTTCAGCTTTCTGTGGCTTACATTCCTTGCCGGGATACGTCAATCTGTACAAACCACAGCAAGAATTGTTAAAACTGCGGTGTCTAGGCAGCTGCATATACCCAGCCAACAGCAATCAAAAGCATAGGAAAAAAAATTAAATCTTCTCCTGCTTGTTTGTTTTAAAAGAACAACAGACTTCACAAGGCTTGTAGAGGAGTTAAATTAAGTAAATCACTCTGCTGGAAATATTAAGTCCCACTTTGAGCACATGAGCACCATGGCGTAAACTGGCATCAGCCTTGAGTTCTGATTGACCGAACAGATGGGAAAGAGGCAGGAATACTGTTGTGGGCTTCAGCGACATTGGCTTTGTGGGGAGGCCCAAGTGTTTGAGGGGCTGCCAGGTGCCACAGCTGAATGGGGTGACACCCTACGATGGCACGCAGCTAATGCACAGGCAACTGGAGAGAGGGGCTGTGAGGGAGAAGCTCCTGAGCAGCCAAAATCTATTGTTTCCAGGACCTTGTGTGGTATTTAAAATGCAAGGATACCAACAGAAGGGGTGAATACTACTCCATTTTAAGTGCTGCAGGACAAAACCATAGGGTACCATTGAGAGAGGCCTTGGCAGAAGCTGCAGTGACCCTGGATGCCTTTCCAGAAAAGCAGTCTCCATGCAAGCAAGTGGAGGGGTTAGACCTAGAAGGGGTGAACAAAGCTGACAAAGCCAAGCACTGACTTTAAGCAACAGCAGTGAAGTCATTGCTGAGGAAATTCTCCATGCTTCCTGAACTGCAGTAGAAACATGTCTGCCAGATATTTAACACCCACTTAGCTGTTAGGAAACCACCAGGCAATTCAATGGTTGTTTTGAAAGTTCATCAAAAGATCATTTCTTGCACTGCACAAAGCATCTTCTCATGTGACACTCTATTGAACACTTCCATGAGTCCAGGGTCTGCTAGTGGAATGATGCTTTGTGTCAAAACAATTTGCCTGTTCAGTATTCGGTCCTACTGTGCTGTTAATCTGTATTAGCTACGGGAAGCAGGAAAATTCATGGAGTTTTCAGCTTTGCCAATGCATATGAAAATCTTTACATGGCGAAGTCCTTGGTATGAGAAAATGCAGTAGAATAATCATCCTGCAATTAACAACTTCTTGAATTGGACCCATCCAAATCTTATTGAAGCAGCCTCTACCATCTGAAACATGACTTATGTTTCAGAGTTCAAGTGGATCCCATCTTGGAACCCATTCCTGGGCACAAATAAGAATGAGATTTGGAACAGTCAGCAAAGCTTTACCAAAAGGAAATCATGTCTGACCCATCTGACTGCTTTCAGAGATTCAGAGACATTGACTTTTTTAAAGCCTTTTATTGTTATCTTCAATATTTTTGTAACCAAATTAGTATACCAAGGTCTGGATAGCTGGACAACCAGATGGGCAAAAGAATGGTTGGATGATTGGTCCGTCCCAGAGGGTAGTGATTACTTGGTTGTACTCTACCCAGGCTAGTAACAAGCACCAGAGAGATCCATTGTGGAGATTCATGAGTCCATGTCTCCCATCGTTCCAAGATCTGGACTCCCTGATACCAGACCGGCACTGAAAAATCAGAGTGAGTCCAGCAGGAGGCCCCCAGGTTGTGAGGCTACTGGAGCACTGACCATGTGAGGACAGGCTGAGGGATCTGGGCTTCAGCCTGGAGAACAAACAACTGAGGAAGTGATAGAAGGAAAGGGCTAACAGCAGTTCCCATTCCTACAAGAAGGTTGTCAAGGAGACAGGCAGGCTCTTCACAGCAGGGCATGATGTGAGGACAACAGGCAATGAGCATAAGTTGAAATGAGGAGTTCAGATGCTGTAAAAGGGAAGGTCTTTTTTACTCTAAGGGAAATCAGTGGAAGAGGATTCTCAGCCACCGTCCTCTGAGGTTGTGGCGGGTTTGAGTTTCTTGGTGAATTTTCTTCCCAATCGGTTATGAGGGAAACGCTGGCAGAAGCAGGGTGTAGTCACGTACGTGAATGGTAGGTGATTAAAAGACACAAAGGAGTGGCTGATCACCCTGGCTAGGCTTTTGACATGGCTTTGGAAACACAGACGGAGGTGGGGAACCGTGGAGGGTTGGGGGAGAGCTTCCTGGAGCTGGGGAGAACTCGCTTGCTCTCGTGCTGCTCGGTTTGGAGCGGAAGGGCTTGGAAGCTCAGCTGTCCACGGACTGAGGTTTTCAACCACCACCAGCGCCTCCTGCACCATCTACTGCCTGTCGCCGGCCAGGAGGATGATCCCCCATCTGCGTGGGGGCTGCAGGAGGAGCCGGGTCTCCCCCTGTCTCTCTCCCTCCGGAGAGAGCCGGCTGCCTGCTACCTCGCCTGAAGACCCCGGCTTTGCTGCCACCGCCAAGGAGACTGTGCCGGACACGTGAGAAACCCTGGGTTCCTACCAGCAGAAGTGTTTCTGAGAATCTCCCTCTTATCTGCTTTATTAATAAGGTCAAAGCCAGGCATGCATGCAGCACTAGACTCTACCTAGTAATTAATTCTGCCCCTATTGAAATTGAGGACCCACAAGATACTCCCTGTAACAAACTTCATACTACAAGGGTTAAAGCATCCATGAACTAAACGTGCTTAGAGCACACAAGATTAAGGACAAGTCTACACTCTGGAATTTAATTAGGAACACATAAGGTGTTGACCAAATGAGTCTGGAAAAGACTAAAACAGGTTGTAGAACTTTTTTCCCAGTTATCATCCTACTATACTACTATATTCTTCTTTGAGTCCTACAACTTCAGCAGCAGACCTATTCTACAGCATTTTTTGATATATTGTGTGATCCTAAATGTAGGAAAGCATTTCTTACCGTCACAACAGAAGTGTCATCTTCTGGGGACAGAACAATGTTTTATTTATACTGGAAATGGGGGGACGGGAAGAAGATTCAGACCAAGGACTTCTAAAAGCTTCCTAAATCCACCAATTTTCCACTTCCATCATTTGCAATCTTTGAGTAGTCACTACAGTTTGAGAGCTATCTCGATGAATGACTCACTTTTGGAGTATTCCAGCTGTCACTGATCTCCCAGAAATATGTCTGAACAGATGAAAATGCTTTAGCAAGTTTATCTGCAGCCAGAAAAATCTCACACTAGTAACTCAATTTTATTATAAGTGTCAAGATACTGCTAATGTAAATGCACTTTGTCCCTTGGCTCAAAGAATCAGTATATCTCAATTTTTGAGAAGACTTCAACTTGCCATACCAACAATATGAATTAATAGAAATTCAAACAGCTGACACTGCTCAACATGACAGTGACCACATCCCCACTGGTAGTTTCTAGAACCCCAACAGCACTTTCAGAATCGGGGTTCTGAAAGCCAGTTTCCAGATTTTTATTCTGTAAAAGGATTTGAGTTGCACTTCCAAATGCACGTCTGAGCGGTAAAAACTTTTTCTGCCATTAAGCATTTGTGCTTAATACTCTATGGTTGAAGGTCTGACGTAACATTTAGTTGTTTTGTAAGGTGACATGCCTTTATTTCAGAGCTGCCTACTCTATGCAAAAAAACATTCAAAAAGCATTACTTTGATCACATGGGAGGGAGAAGGAAGCTTTCAATCATTTGCAGATTCAAGTTACTGCAGATAGTTAAACACCTGATTTATGTATACAGGCGCTGTTTGCCTCTGCACATTATAGTAGGAGGACTCCCCATTCTGGTTTTTGTGGCTCCAATTTTGCTTCAACAAGTCAATTGTGGGTGGAAGTAACCAAATAGCATGGAAGATGCCAAGTAGAGGCCTCTGCAAACTTGGCCCACAGTGTGCATACTTGTTAGTCTTAAGTTCACTGTTCCCATTTTAATCCCCCATGCTTCAAGCATCTGCAAATTGTTTAGCAAATTTAAGTCCTTCATTTATCCCCTCACAATCCAGTCTGCTTTCCTACAATATTTTATCATCAGATTTGTGGAGCTGCCATTGTTTGCCTTTGAATTTAAATGACGTTGGATAGTAAATGATGCTAATCTTGAAGCAATGGCCACCAAGAAGGTGCAGGTATCAGTAACAGCATGCTGCTTATTTAAAATATTTGTGCCACAAATTAGAGGGCAAGTTTGAAAAGGAGTTAAATGTAGTCAGATATTTCAACTCTACCATATCTCAAATCATACTATTTTATTATATTATCGCTGCAGGCTACATCAGCATGATGGGTAAATATGTACTAGTGAGATGTTAATTACCCTAACAATTTATGATACTTAAATCTTCAGGTTTTTTTCCCCAACACAAAATGCATATCTTGGTATGTTCTTTACCAGATTTCCTGGGACACACAAGGTATCTTTCCTTTTTTATGATCATTTGGCCTAGCCACTAGTGGATGGAATAATTAATAGATTGAAACACCAGCAATATGGTAATTTTTCCCCTGCAGATAGGAGCAAAGGATAAGAGAACAATACTACAGTGTAGACAATCGCATTTTTCTGGAAAACATAATACAAAACTATCTGGTAAAAAGCCACACAAACACTAAATAAACAAACGAGAAAAGTTTAGAAGCAACTCCCCATTTTACCTACCAGAAAAAAAAAGAAAGAAAAAGAGAGAAAAATAAATACAAAGTGTCTGCAGTGAAACAAAAAGAATCTTTTCCTCACTTCAGATTTCAGTGAGTTGCATATTTCCAGACAGCTGTTCTGTTTCAAACAAACAGACAAGGTCTTCCTCAGAGTATGAAAGCTTTCTATCAATATCTTTTTTACTAGATAGGCATAATCTGGCATGGAGTACCTATATTTGCATATATTAATGAACTAGATTTATGTCTCCCATTACACAAAAAAAATATTTTTTTTTAAATCTCCATCAAACAAAACCAACCCTAACAACAAAAGAACTCCATACACAAAGAAAACAAAAAACCCCAAGCCACCAAACCCCAAACTTTTAGGAAACAAGTTCCTATTTTAAGTAAAAAATGCTACAGCTGACTTTATTGCCATAGCATAGCATTGTTCTTCAGGAGTATTGCCTTGCAATGAAAGTTTCTCTTGCCTTGCAGATTTGATCTCCAGTTCCTAGATGAATTGCAAAAATTAGTCCCATGGAGTTCTGGGTAATTCACTTGGCTCCCACTGCACTTCCAGCCCTTCCAGCACTGCAGCCGTTCCAAGGCAAGCACAAAAACCCGAGCCTATTTGCCATTTGATGTACTATGTAAGCAAATAACATGTCTTTCTTCTGGAAAGAGATGCAAGTCTGACAACTTATTTCATGCTGCTTAATTTATTTCAGACCTGAACAGCTAAATGACTTAATCGGTCTCAGCAGCTGACCACTATGATTTGAGGGCCACATATGGCCAAACCCTGAGGGAAAAAGAATGCTGGAGTTAGCATGGCAGCCAGAACTTTTAAATGCACAAACAACAGGTGAGAATACAAAATCATCTGGTTACCCAAGACAGGCAGCTGCAGACACAGAAAATGTGAGACAGCTGCTTCCAGTTGGTAGTGTTGACTGTTAGAAAACTAGTTATCCTTACAAACCTAATATATTTGCAATAGATATCCCCAGGAAGACATCTGGAAAGGCACATAGGGATCATAATTCCCCTTAGAAAGAAAATTCCATCATAATTCAGCTTATCTGTAACAGATGCTCATTTTGAAAGAAAAAAAAAAACCCAAAACACCATGGGATTCCCCATTAAAATTCAACTAAAAGTTTTGAATGAAAAAATTATAATCACGTGTAATTCATAGCATCTTGGGACTAGATACTGGCCACTCAAACAGCACAGAAGAACATGAAGAACATGCTGCATCAACAGATGCCAGCTGAATACTGCCACCAGACAAAAAACTTGGGAATTTGAACTCAGATAAAGATCTGCACTTCAAGACTTGAATTCTGGTTTGTTTTTTTTTTTTTTACAAAAAACTCCTCTCTTTTCATGAAAAATGCATGCTAGTAGTCAGAAAAAATTTTCATATCTAACAAAAGGAACAGTAGCTGACTAGTGGAAGAGTTAGTCATGGATGTCTGAGAAAGAGAAAGCAGCTTAGATATAGCAACTAAAGAGCTGCAAAATTACTGCAAGTCTTATATTTGCCCGAATCAACTTTCCAATACTGAATTATAGATCAATTTTTTTTTCTGAGAAGTGAAAGAAAATAAAAAACTAATAAAAGATTTTAAAAGATTCACCAACGGGGTTTGAAATAACTAATAATAGCAAAGAGTGAACAAATGGCTTAAATATGGTAACATACCAGAGAGATAATTTTTTGTCAACCATGAAGTATAATTTGACATGAATGTTATTGCTGGCAATAGGCATCCATAAATAGCATCATCAAGAGCGTGCTAGTGTGCCAGAAAAAGTCACTTGCAATTAAACAAATTGCTTGCTTCTTGCCCTGTTCCCTCACTATATTCAACAGCTCTGCAACAAGGAATGCAGTGCTGAATTCTAACTAGCGGCAACATAGAGAGCACCTTCCTGAAACTCCTCAAGAACAGGGCAAGTGAAAAGGCTGAGGTCTATTGTCAGCATGGAATTTATTTCAATTTCATACATCCTGCTCCAAGGAGCTCAATCCCTTCTCATGTACCACAACATTAATACAGAACTTGAGATTTCATTACAACTGCAGTGCCAAAAAGCAGAAGTGTTCACCTGCTGCAAAAGGGAACTGACCTCACCTGAATTACATTTAAAATTACAGGCAACAGAACAGAACACCTCACACAGAAATCAAACACTCCCTTAAAAGTCATGGGGGTCAAAAATATGAGTGGGAATCCTTCCTTCCAGTTTGCTTCCCATATTTCTACAATGCTCTGCCTAGATGTACCAAACAGCGTTAGCTTTTGATGGGTGAAAACAGGAAATTTTTTCAGGGATAAATAAAAACAGGGGTACTGGGGGTTGGAACAAACCATATTTCCATATTCGAGAACAGTAGGTGCCTTATAAAACATGACTTAATTCTGTACAGAAGTAACACAATGATGTTAGAACTTTCAAAGCAATCTAAAGTCATTAAACAACCAAATTCTGCAATGAAACAAGGCATCAGGTGAATTATTGTCATCATCTGACCTTTAAACAGACTAATTGCAAGCTTAACACTTGTAAAGGTGTTTTTATAGCATTTAACAAACAGGGGGAAAAAACTTCAAAGGATGCTTGGATACTTGACTTTACAAACATATGTCAAGGACTTAACTTTTGGCATAGATACGTGAACCAAGTACTTTGAAACTCAGTGTCAAGCCTAACAGCTGACCAATTTAAACATATTCACACAGAAACACATTGGCATTCTAAGAGTACATTTACTTTTTTTCTCCTTCCTTCACTGGAGGAGAAGATAGGGTCTGGACTTTGGACTTCATTCACCTGAACTTACGGCTGAGTAACCAACACCGAAGAAAAATATCTCAGCATAAGGAAAACTATTGATCATAACAATATTTGCTAGGTCATAAAAATCTGATTACACTGCAGCAAGCCTGTTCTAAATCAACACTAAGTGTTGGGGTTTAATACTGTTTATGCAGCAAACATACTCACTGAGAGTTATGATCTGCTTTGTTTATGCTCATTTTGAATGCTTTTCTGCTCAGATGATTTACAGTTTTATTTTCTCTTCCAAGGCTCAGTTCCTAGAATTCTCAAACTGCTCCAACTCAGCCACTTCCAGATTACCCATTACTTCTTTCATTAATGCTGTGATCTTACAGGGCCTGCTCAGCATTCCTATCCCTGACTCATTCACATCAGCAAGCAAGTTCTGACCAGTACCTATTTCACCCCAAAACTGAGGTCTGCATTATCTGTACACAGGAACTTGCCAGCATGCATGCCAGCAGCAACTGGGCATCCAGTTCTTAACCTCTCCCAGAAGGCACTCTTAAGATTTTTTTGGAGATTCCAACATTTAGCCATGCTTAGTCCTGCAGTCGTCAAGCATCCAGTCTCCTTGAAATTTCATATCAATTGGACAATACCAGGAGTACAGGTAATACCTCTACCTTCCCTCGCATTTCCTCCCACTTATGTAAAATATCTCCTGCCTTAAGGCAGCTTTGCAAAATACATTCCTTTTAGAGTCAGAAAGAACTTGGAAACACAATGCACACTCAACCTGAGGCTTAATTAGAATATGTTAGTCGCATCCATGTCAACACTAAAAAAACATCCATTCTTCCCAATACACAGGTAAAGCATTTACAGAAAGCTCTTAGAATCCTGAGTATTGCTTTCCAAATCTGTGAGAGATCAGTCTTCATGAACCAGAAAGACTGCTGTCTAACATCTCTCAACACAAACAACCTGAAATATTACCACCTTCAAAATAACACTGAAAAGGGATACCACGGTACTGCTGTCTTGAGTGGCTATTACAATGGAGCAGCTGGAAAGAGGGTCACTTAAATGTTCATGTGTACATAACAGGTTCTGCAGGGAGATTAAAAAAAATAAAACCCTGATTGAATCACTGCTCTCTTTCCTTCAATCTTTTTGTACTGCTGCCTATAGAATTCTTCACTAACGTGTCCAGAATATCTATTTCTTAAATTCAGGTGTTAGTTTGCTGCAGTGTCATTATCTTTACATTTGCTAATGACATGCTGCAGTTTGAACAGTTGCTTTTAAATTAACTTTTGTATTTTGCTATAATTTCTATTGCCTGTTTTCTTACATTTAAGTTTTATATGTAGTGTAAGAGAAAATTAAGATACATGTTCTATTAATCTAAGGAATTCTTAGGCTTGCACATAGGCTTCATCAATTGAAGATGTGACAGATGGATTTGAGCGGTAATTACAAAAATCCACTGATCCCCCAATGTTCCAAGAGGGTTAATGATCCCTCTTAAATCTTACATAGTTGGAATGATCACAAAATATAAAGTAACACCAGGAAATAAAAATATGAAAGTGTAGACTGGTGCCATTTTAGCACTCCCAGACATGAGCAAGCTATGGTGTTAACATATCCATTCAATTTGCTTGAACATATAAATCCCCATATGATCCTCTTCCAAGCACAATGTGTGGTTAGCCTTTAAATGGAGCAGTCTTTGCTTCTCATATACATATCACTCATCTGATCATGCAGCTTAAATATGAATTGCACCATTTTTTTCTGAACAATTCCCTTAAGATTCATGCCATTCACATTACTAATAGGCATACTTATCTTACTCCTCAGTTTCTTTTTAGCATGTTAGCCCTAGTAGCTTCTAAAAAGTTAACTATAACAGTCCTCTCCACGTTTAAACTAATTCAAGTTCAGTCAATATTCAAGGCTGAAAAACAAACAAACCAAAACCAAAAATTAAAAAAAAAACAAACAAAAAAAAGAAGGGTTTTCCATTATTTTACTCCCTCAAAGTGACTAAAACAAATACCCTATATCATGATATTATATCCACTTTGTAGAAATGCAAGTAAGTCCATTAGATAAAAGGCATGTGTGTGTGTGAGTGAAATCAGGCCCATCAGTCACTACATAACTTACATACACAGAAATACTCCAGCAATGCACTGCTCAGCCACTTCAGAATACAGCAAAACCAACTGCATCAGCTGGTGAACAGACTGATATCAGGGAAATTCCTGGGTTAAAACAAACAACGCAGACAGACTCCTCCTCTTGACTGTGATGCCTCTAAGTTTTATATCATTGTTGAATAAATCACAGCTCATTACTAAGTCATGTAATTCACTTTCATGAGAAACAACAAAAATGTCATGTATGAGGAAGAAGAAATCTCTGTGCCTGACAGTACTTTTCTTCTTCATTACTGTATTTAACATTCATGGTTCCCCTACAATATTTATTTCATTCAGTCATTAAATTCATAGCAAATGTTTAGATACATCTTAATTCTTGCAGAATGAGCACCATCACCCTGAGCGTTAAGGTCAAATTTTGCTCTCACATCAAAGTGATGCCTTGGAAGCCCTGAGTTAAACTGAGATAAAATGAACAAAACTGAACCAAATAGCTTCATATATATTGGTAATCAGCCAATAGTCTGCCTGCTGTGCTACTAGAGCAAAGTAAGTTATCTGCCAATTTTTGAGCAGGTTTGCACTCTCAACATGAAGAACCAAGGCTCTTGAAGCCAGAGGATTACATTTAGATAGCTTCTATACTACTTTCACCAAAGTACATTTTCTCAGGCAGACTATATATGGTCAGAGAGCATTATCTGGCTGATGCACATTTAGTAACATAGGTCTCCACGTTAAGACAAAAAGAGTTTTCATTAGAAGCAGCACTAACCGAAACTAATGAATTTACAGGCACATTTCATTCCAAGTAGGACTGAACCCTACATGACAGGTCTTTTTGAGGCTAGTGCCCCGTACAACAATTTCTACAAACACTGAACATTGCTCTGCAGGCAGAGGGTGACAAAGGAGTTCACAACTTCTTGGTGATCTTAGAGAAAAAAAAAATAGCCAGTCACTGAACTTTTCTTTCATGTTTCCACAATAGCTAACCCTGCCAAAACAATACAAATAATTTAAGATTGTTTTCTTCTTTATCCAAGTTTATCTTATTAATATGCAATATTTTCAACTATTTCTTCTAGTTAAACCACATGCAGATTTCATTTCTTATCAACTTGATACTACTCTGGTCTCTGCTGTTATATTCAGAAACTCCATGCATTGTGTTGTGCATCACAGGAGAAATACGTGAGTGATGATAACCCAAACACCATTTCTTCTACACACACAAGTTGCTGAAGACTTTTAAAAAACATGTAATGCTAACTTCACACCATAAAGGATAAAGATAGGTTCCAAACTTAGCCACAAAGCAAAAATTTTACATGAAGTATTTAATCTACTACAACAATATTATTCATTTAAACCAAAACAATTTACTAGTTCTACAACTAAAACATTACTTCAAAACTCATGCATAAAGCCCTGAGTGAGCTGGGAGCTTTCATATAACTTGGCCTGTTTTGAAATCTGGCATGAGATGAATGCTCATGAATAAAATTTGTCACAAGACATTCTTGCAGTGCAATTTTGCATCACTGACATTCTTTGTTTTTTCACCCTACGCTCATTAACAGTTGTATTAAATCTGATTAATTTGATCAGTTCCACTGCACTGTCATAGTTTCTAGTGAAACATGCGAGTGTCCAGTGACTCAAGAACTGTAGCTGTCAACTGTAATTTAAAACTGCACCCTAATCATGACATAACATTACGTCAGTATTTCCTAAAAATATACCTAAAACAAGACTCCTTAATAAAATATCCCCTCTTTGAATGAGCAAAGTTCCATTAGAAACCCCTACTAATTAATAAGTTATATTCTTTAGATAATTTTCAAAAAGTCTCAAATTTCAGACTCTGAATTGAGCTAAAGCTCCAGAGGCAAACTGTAGGTTTCATCTACTGCAAGAGTCTCATTTTCATTAAGCATGTTATCTGGAGAGAGATTTGAGACAGAACTTATGTCCTCCAGACTACAAAGCACTCAACTCCCAAAAACCTACTGTTCTGGCAAGTCTCTTAGTATAATCTAGGAAAGAGGCAAGAGCAGAACAGCTTATTCCACATCAGAGCTGCTCAAAATTTTACTTCTCCTGGCCTGCATGTTTCCTCCTTACTGAATCTATTCTGAATAGGAAGCATAATTCAAGCTGACAATGTAATTGGTTAATTATTGCAGCCTGCTTACCTTCCAAACCAAACGAATCCAAAAGAAATCAGAGGAAAACAGAAAGCAACTGATTGCATCTCATGAGCCAGAGCATGGAAAACAGTGGAATAAAACAAATAGGATAATGATCGAAAGATATTTTTCTAGTACCAGTGCCACAGAATTCAGAAAAAGTTAAAAGTAAAGTTTCAGATTAGCATTTGGTAGTTTGTGCTCATGTCTTCTGCTCCTCCTCCTTCCCCAACTTACTCTGTGGCAACGTTGGTCTGGTAAAACCTTTGCTACCGTAGATGTATACTCTCTAAAAGTAATGGTGTCAATGAAAGTTTATTCCTAGGCAACCTAAGTATTAATAACAGTCACTACTGGTCTCCCACAAGACTCTGACTACAGCAAGACACATCAGGAGCAGCATCTAAAGTTCCATCCTGAAAGAGAAACTCCACCCAACCAACCCTGCCCACTGAGGGCCAAATGGGAATACAATCCTTTTGTGCTAGGTACTTCAGGGAGAACACACTCCACTCACTCACCATTTTTGGCCAGTAGCAGTCTGGGCTAAGTTTGAACTGCTGCTTCAAAGACAGAGCGAAAAACACCCAAAATGCAGTAGTTTTCTCCATTTCTTCAATTTATGTTAAACAAGAAATGGAAGCCCCAAAACATAAAACTGAACTCTTTACGCTTTAATATGCAGGATCACACTGCATATGTATCTTGCTTATTTCTCTCTCCTCACAGAACGTGGAGGGCATTACTTACAATAATATTCTTTTCAAGTGCTGCTGTTTGCAGAACCATTCTCATTTAACATTTAACCGAAGTTTCTAAAAAGAGGGACCATGCTGAGTAACTCTCCATTCTCTTATCACACACAGAGTTTTAAGCTTTTCAAAAAGTTAACTCTGCAAACTAAATTACTCTGAACATTAAGCTGCCTTTTTATTGTATAACCTTCAAGAAAAGCTGAGTCAGTTAACATTATACTCCACGCAGTACTTGTGCAACTCCTTTGAAAGCCAGTCATGGGCTACCTATTACCATTTCTGCCAAAAATTCTTCATTTGACTAGTATAAAAAAAAATTTGGTAGCAAGTGCCTTATTAAAACATCTTTCACACAATACTTTAACTGATACTTTACCATGAGAAAGAAATCATTTTTGAAAAACAGTCGTGTTTCTTTAAGCAATGCCACTACCAACAGTACCCAGCAACATGCATGGCATAACGACTACCTGATCTCTTTGAAAACAGCCCATATGTCAAGACATTTTCACCTTTGCTGCCTGAAATGACCACAAAAACAATGCAATACCAGAGCTTCTCACTCCAAACCCCTCCTCCCACATGGGACAGAGGATTTCCAGGCTTCAGGGTGAGGGTCCAACAGGTAACCCTGCTTTTGGAGCAAAGCACTCAGTGGAAGTCTCAGACTGAAATGGATTGACTTCTGTGGAGAGTGGGAGAATTTGAAGAAACCAGGCAAATGGTATTTGACCTTTGCTCTTAAAGAAAACAGAAAAAACCCAAAGGCCTGAAACTCACTGGGTGGCACACGTAGACCCTTTATGCAAAGCTTTGTTCTTCTCCTTCAGTAATGATTGAACAGCCAGAGAAAGCAAAACGCCAGCAAGATCTTACATTGTCCAGCTATCCATACTGCATGCTCCAGAGAGGCTTCCACTCGGATTATCATGTTGCGCTCTGTTGGGTCACAATATGTTTCTGTAAAATATTTCACTCTACTTGGAAAAAAGCCTGAACAGCAGTTGTTCTTGTCTCAGAGAAAAATCATCATGAATAATGTCAGGCTGCTTTTCCTAAAAAGTGGCAAATATGAAATGAACCTGATTGGCAGTGTTTGAAACATTCCATCACCTGCTAGACTGGCAGTTCTTGAGTCCACACAGAAAGTACCTCCAAGCACTCTGCAGTTAGCCAGCCCTGAGATAATTATCACTGCTAGATTATGTCAGCGAAACCAATAAAAGAACTTTATTTGAGGCTTCTGTTTACATACAGCCCCCTAAGGTATTTTCTTTTTGAAGAGGTTGCTCAAAAATGGTGTCAGCAGAGCTTCAGCATTAACATTATGAGATACATTTTCCAGTAGGGCTTCTCTGACCTGACCCAATAAAATAACTTATCCACAAATGCAAGCAATATTTATAGAATCCCTATGCGATCTTAAAACAAGAGTCATTATTTTTCCATATTTGCAAAAGAGAATTGATATTTATTTTAAATACTTAAATGCATCCTCCCTCTTTCTCTGCAGGAAAAGCCTGTTATTTTCACAGCTGAAAGCAATAATTTCTAAATGGGAAAATATTTCCAAACCAGAAACTTCTGATTATCACCAAGCTGCTCAATTGTAATTTTGTTTGGGTTTTGTTTGTTTCCCTCCTCTGCAAACAACTATCTGCAAACAGTGTGAAATATAAGTGTGTTTAAGAACACACACTTACAGGAAAGAAGCTCTTCAAAGCCTGTATGGTTTCTCCAAAAAGCACCCTTAATACAGTTCACTTTTGGCAGCACAAGTGTGCTTAGGACAGGAAAAGTACTTTTCTCCTAGCACTTGGGAGAGGAATGTGAACGTCTTTCAAAGTCTTACCTATTGAGTCATAGCAATAATCATATTGTCCTTCATAAAAGACTCAAATCAGAGGCTAGTTTCTGCAAGGACCATCTTTCCCCTAAATGTTCTCACAGGCTGAATTCTGCTAACTGAAAAGAGTAGTGCTGGTTTTATACAGGCTCTTCTCCTCTGCTAGTCCCAAGGCTGTTCATATAAGCAACCACCAAGCAGTAATCATACAGTCAAAGATCACCTAGAATAAGCCAAATCTCTGCTCACAAATCTTGTGCCTACACAGATATAAATATTCTGCATCACATTTATATCAGAGCAATGGCAAATGATTCCTGCACTAGTCTATTATTGAAAAGCCTGAATAATTTGGACAAGATGTATCAGAGGCAAAGGCTTGAAGGATGGAAACAAGTTTGATTGAGCACAGAATGTCATAAAATATAGATCTATTAATATAATGGGGAAAAAAAGAATACATGCAGTTGTCCAGAAAATAATCACAATGTTACATTAATTACAGCCTTTTTCTCTGCTTGACATTTCACCACAATGCAATGACTACTTTTTCAACTGTTAGTAGGACTTACACTAGATGTTCCTAAAATGAACAAAATGATAGCAAGGTGATTTCAGTTAAGAGACTATATAATCACAAAGTGTTGCTTTTCCACTAGATGTTAGGGAAGAACATGACCCCATGGTCACAAAGGATGTTCCAGGCAGAACTTTCCAGTGCAGGCACCTAGAAAACCAGGATGGGCTGTTACCTCTTTTTTTCTAGGGCCAAGAGAAGAAAAAAGTGAAAGGATTCCCCCCCACTAGAAAACATCATAGCAAGTTGGTGGGCTGAGTCCTTGTGTTTAAGTCCTAGAGGACATAATCTTCTCAAAAGTAGCAGAATTGACACTGAATAAGAAAAACTCAGTAGCAGAAAATGCAGCTTACTATTTTTCCTGTCAGGTCAATTTTATGGGTAACACTAACACCAACAAGTCATGCCTGGCTAAAGTCTTTCAGTGTTTTATCCCGTTTCCCTGATTGTTATAAACTGGTTATTGTACAAGAGTATATATTATTTTAGGTTAACAGTAGGAAGAGTAATGTCTCTGGACTAATATCTACCACACAGTCCTTGTCAGATCAGAAGTCCTTTCCTGCAAGCACAGCCTTCACTGAGGAAACTGCCCAAAGAGAGTCAACAATAAGTCAAGAGTTGCTGTTCCTGAGAAAGTATAATTTCTTGGCTTTATCCAAAACAAATCCACCCAGAATGAAATTTTACAAACTGGATTCTTAAGACACCAGCACACATTTCCAGTCCATTAACTAGGCTCATGGCTTCAGTTCTACAGACAAAAGAGGGTATTTCAAAAGCTTAACCACAACCACTTCTTCACAATACCCCTATTACGAAGAAAAGCCTGGTTACCCTCCATTCTGAAGTACACCCATTTCATAATCATACTCATGACAAGTGGCCACAAAGAAAAGGAACAGATTCACATTGGATGTGAATTCTCTCTACAGTTAGCACAAGGATACCATCACCACTGTAGAGAGAAAATTCAAATTTTCTGTATCTCCAAACATTTGTTTTTTCATTGTGGCTATGAAAGTGTGATGAGTTTATGTGGAGTATGCTTAAGCCTACCAGGAAAATTAGAAGAAACAAAACAAAACAAAACAAAAAACAAAAAAAAAAAAAAAAAAAAAAAAAAAAAAAAAAAAAAAAAAACAAAAAAAAAAAAAAAAAAAGCTATACTGTAGAACCTGCACCATTGAGACAACAGTTTTACTGAAAGGTACTCCATACAATCCCAAAGAACTGCCACCTCCAAAAGAAACCAAGTAAAACCATGGTTGTGAAGTAATACTGTGCTTGTTCTTTCACCAGGAAATCTGTCTCTATGTAGCTTCACAAATTCCTGCACAAGGAAAAATGACAATAAGCAGGAATGCCACAGAGGAAAAACTCACTTTGATCAAGCACCAGTCTTCACTTTAAAAGCTAAAAAGTAATCTTTGTCCTTGGATATTAGATTACAGTTAACCATCTGTTAAAGAAGGGTTGTTTTTCAGGGGTAGAGGGAATTGGGTGATGGGGGCTAATAGTTAGAGGGATTAAGACCCCTCTACTTTGTAAATTTTCTCAAAGCCTTACAACACCAGATAATGAGAAACAGTACAAAGTTGTAGATTGGGGACAAAAAACATAGTGGGGAGGTAGATATGCACAGGAAATGAAATTCATTTCTGTGGGTATGAGATGGAATGCAGACAAGAACAAGTCAAGTTTGGAGTTTCAAGGATCCAAAAGGGCACAACTAAGTACAGTTAACGTGAGATTTATCAGAGGGGAAAACAGAGGCAAGGACATGAAGACAGAAAAAATAATGTTACATTCTATTTCTCAACACCAAGCCTAAATACCTGAAAGCAGGGATGTGCTTGCCAGAGAGAATGTTTGTTGGTGATGTGAATGGCAAGGGGGAGGAAATTCAACATGTGGAACCACTCAATAGTTTTTATACCGTTAGTGTCTTCTCCACCCTAAGCACTCTGCAGAGCCCAGCAGAATTAATTTCTGGTGGGATGTTTACAAGCAGGTTACTAGTCAGAGAACACATCCTAACTGGGTTAGGATAAAAGCTAGACTTCGGGAGAATTACAAGCAAACCTCCTCCACTCCACCCAACAAATTCTCTGTAGAGTTTTGGAGCTCAGCAGGAACAGCTCCATTCTCTTCAGCTTCATATTCCTGAGTCCTGAAGGTGATCATCACTCCTTTTCTTTCCCAGCATACTAAACAGGCAAACAGGTTTGCTGGTGGGTACCCAGCTATACATTTTATGGCACAACTATAGTGGCACACTTACAGACCAGCCAAGAAACACCCTCCTGCAGACAAGACTGCTGTTGCACAATGGCCCACCCTGAGACACAACCATAAAATGGGATGTTCCCACACAAGGCTTGACACTCATATCACTGACCAGGTTTGATTAAGCTTATGGCAGCAATTCCATACTTTATGCTAAGCCAAGAGCCCTGTACCTGTCAGAACCACAGAATATGCTGAGTTGAAAGGGACCTATCAAGATCATAGAATTCAATTCTTGGCCCTGCAGAGGACACCCCAAAGAATCACACCATGTGCCTCAGAGCGTTGTCCAAACATATTTTGAACTCTGTCAGGCTTGGTCCTGGGGAGCCTGTTCCAGTGCTCAACCACCCTCTGGGTAAAATGTCTTTTCCTGACACCCAATTTAAACCTCCCCTGACTCTTCTTCGTGCCATTTCCTTGAGTCCTGTCACTGGTCACCACAGAAAAGAGATCAGTGTCTGCCCCTCCACTTCCCCTCATGAAAATGTTGAATACTGCAATGTCTCCCCTCAGTCTCTTCCAGGCTTAACAAACCAAGTGGCCTTAGCTGCTCCTCATACAGCTTCCCTTCCAGACCCTTCACTATGCTCATGGCTCTCCTTTTGATGCTCTCTGATAGTTTAATGTCTTTCTTACATTGTGGCACCCAAAACTGCCCCCAGCACTCGCGGTGAGGCTGCCCCAGTGCAGAGAAGAGTGGGACAAGCCCTGCCCTTGCCTGGCTGGTGATGCTGTGCCTGATGCCCCCCAGGACACGGTTGGCCCTCCTGGCTGCCAGGGCATTTCTCACTCATGTTCAACTTGCCACAGACCAGGACCCCCAGGTCCCTTTCTGCAGTGCTGCTCTCCAGTCCCTCATTCCCCAGTCTATACACACAGCCAGGGTTGCCCCATCCCAGGTGCAGAATCCTGCACTTGCCCTTGTTGAACTTCGCATGGTTGGTGATTGCCCATCTCTCTGTAAATAAGTTGGTACCAGTGCATTTTGCACTTCCTCATGAGCTTATGTAACAAAGTAAAGAACATTTTATCAAGAAGGGCAAGTCCTCTAGCTGTAAATGAGGCCCTGACCTTACTACTTACCCTCTACTACCAATGGGACCTCCTTCAGACTAGAAAATGTGTAGAGGGCCCAATTGTTTAAAAAGGCTACACACCTGTATGTGTACACACACACACACACACACCACCCCACACAGCCTTTTTCTCAAAGACAAAGCCATCTTCAGTTCATTTCTTCAGATTCTAATGACATTAAAACATGAATACACAGGAACTCCAAAGGTAGGATATAACAAAGCACTGGGTACGGTCAATGTTGGAAAAATTATTAAATTGGAGCAGCACAGCTAAACATCTCTGGTCAGGTTTTATTACACTGATTCAATAAAAAAGTACTGCTTCAGTAAATAAGTTTGTTCAAACAACATGTTGCAGCTATTTGAGGTTCCACTGGTGAGAAGTTATCTTTGTTAGATAAGGAAAGGTAGCAAGGGCAGCATGAAGCACTCCCCTTTTTGGTGCAAGAAGAGATGCTCTCATTTTTCTCAGGGGTTAAAGAGAAGTGATCAGTTAGGCAGGGCTACCCATGCTCTTAGCAAACTTCATTAAATAATTAATGTATATGAAATGTCAAGCATGTGGCATTGCTCACAAAGAATTTTAAGTATTTTAATATGCATTGTGAAACAGTTTGCTATGTTCAGTGCAAAAACCTCAATCTACAGTGCTAAATACATGAACAAATAAGATAAATTCATGAAAAAGGAGCATAAGACTAAGTCCTAACACCAGATATTTATGCTGCATTATCGTTGTGTGACAATTTTATTTTCCAGTGTCCAAATAAAACTGTTGTATTTAGGCCTTATAGTAAAAGCTTACAAACAGTACTTTTGTCTGACATTAATTCACATTTATATTTTGCAGACTCCTTAATATAAGCATAAAAATATTAATGCTGCTGTGCCAAATAGACATTTTTGTGTTTACCAGAAACATCTAATTATTTTTGTCTGCATAAGTAATGAACATAGTCTAAGGGGAAATCAGTATTATCTAAAGCATCACTGGAGTAGAATAATTCTGAACTTGCTGAAGTAGCAGTCCTGTGTACTGATGCTTCTGTTGACAAGGATTGGTCACAGCAATATATTTAAGACATCAGTTTACAACTGAAAAAGCAGCCCCAAAATATTTGACAAAACACCTGCAAAGGCGCAGACAGTAAGACAATTTCAGCTTACCACTAACATTAGGAAACAGTATAAGTCACGCTGTAGGACTTGGTAAGACAAATAAACTAATCTGAACACACAGGAGCACATTCTTTTCTACAAGTGACCACCCATCTTAACACTGACCGAGTAATTTCTGCATTGACTGTGACTGAGACTGAATCTTATGTTTATGAAAAGAAAACTCTGTACCAGTGTTAAGAAAGTGTCTGCATGGCTTACAGCCTTAACTAGAGATTCAGCTCTGATATTAATAACTGCATTTCCATTTAATGCAGGCGAAGATCAGAAAAACTACACATCTTTTTTTTTTTTCAGAAAAACTACACAGATCAGAAAAATTCACGCGCAGCGATACAACTAAGAAGATACAAAATCTTTTTACATTACAGTCAGATGTCATCTTTAGACCCTACACCCTAAATACCAGAGGTAAACCATCTTCCACCACAGTATGACTGTATGTCTCTCAACACCCAGCCCTGAAGGTACAAATGCAGAAAGATAACTCACAGCAACAGTAGATCTGAAGTACAGGTGTCAAGCTTTGAATTGCTTAGATGTTTTTCATTTTGGGGGGTGGGGGGCAGGAATTAAGGCAAGAAGATTTTAATCTTTTCAAGGCCCCAGTTATTTTTAGCAGCTACTTCCTTACCCTGAAGTCTGACCTGATGCTACCTAAGGTCTGTAACTTGACAAAAGAAAGGAAGAAATTACTGTTAAGTAATTAACATCAGAGAAAAAGTTTTCACGTTCCAGCTAGGAAATAAGACACCAGAAAAAGAACACAGCAGATCAAACCCATGGTTGCATACAAGACACCCACAACATCGCTAGAAGTCACTTAGTGTAACACACTGTGACAGCATGACCATCCTTTTCAAGGTAGTTGTTAAACACTGGAACAGGCTGCCCAGGAAAGTGATGGAGTCACCATCCCTGGAGGTATTTAAAAAAACTTTAAAGCCTTAGGTGCCTAGGGACACAGTTTAGTGGTGGACTTGGCAGTGTTGGGTTAAACAGTTGGACTCAATGATTTTAAAGGTCTTTTTCAAACTAAACAATTCTATGATTTAAAGGCAAAATCAATAGTGGAATTTTGCCACTCTAACTTAATGATTGGAGGGGAAGGGGATGGACTCCAGAATCCAAGGACAGAGGCATGGTTGGGCATTCCTCTCCCCAAATATGTGACTAAACCAGTATGTTGTTTGAGGTGAAAGAATCCTCATTTAAGACTTGCAAGTAGAAGGCCCCATGCAGCATATGGGACATACAGTGAGATTTCAGCTCAACGTACAGCAGCAGTGCATATATAGATGCTGCCAGGATTAATCTCATCATATACAGCCATGGGATTCTAGATCTACTTTGGATGTATTTTCACTTTTGGATGTACTGATCAGTTTTGCTTTCTTTTTTGGTTTCCAAGAATCAATCACACGCAAGAAGCCAATAATTAATCACAGTAATCAGTCTTCAGTTAGCAGAACTACCCAAATCTTTAACCTTGTTTTACTTCTGACCTACCAAGAAAAATCATTAACCTTGAAAAATGAACTGATTAAATATGCCTTTGACAATGAATGTGCTATATTCAATCACAAATTTTTTTCCTTCTTAAAAGCAGAATTGTATTTAGAGCCTATGCAGAATGGCTTTTTCACATGTAAGTAATTATTAAATAAATAATATTTAATAAATAACTATTCAACAATCAATTTTGTGTCTTTGGGGTTCATTTTAACTTGAAACCTTCAATATTTAACGAGCACATAACATGGGAGGAAAGCTACATTTACTTTTCACTAAAGAATATATATTCCAAATTCAATTCTGCATCCTGCACCTGTATCATAAACCTGATGTAAGTATACTTAGACACCCGTAAAACTGTTAACAGTGCAATAGTTCCTCAGTGTATCATGATACTAAAGAATAACACAATATCTGCAGTGGAGAAAAAAGAAATTTTTTTTCCTTGAGATATTTTAGCAATCCTTTCTCACATTCATTCTTAAAGGAGTTGTTCCTGAACTAACTGAAGTGGCAGTAATATTATGATAATGCAATTAAACCAAATTAAAGTGGCTTACATTTGCTTAATTAAGAGTGATAGATAATCCAGCGTTCAGTTTAAGCCTAAATCATACGGTGCTATCCAAATGAGTGTTCTGCCTTTGACTAAGAGTCAGTCCTTTAAAATAAACATTTGGCCTCAGATTTTAACAGTAACACCTAATTCTTCACAGTCAACTTGGTACTTCACTTTTCAGAAAGAAAATCCACTGGAGGAAAAAGGAAGAGAGGGTATGGGAATCCTCACAAGGAATGACACTGGGCACACAAAAATGCTACTGCTCCCCTTTGTCCACTCCCCAAACACTACATGGCATATTTGGTGAGAAGTCATTTGCTCATGAGCTTTTCGTTTAGAAAATAAGCTCTGAGCTTCCATCACTTCAGGCTGGAAGCTAGGGAGCAGTAAAGTAAGGAAAAGCTTTTGCTGTCTAAAACCATGGAGCTTTACTGGTCCACTGACCACATGATCTTAAAGCTGACAAATTACCTTCTTGAGTAAAGCTGTAATATCCAGGTAGGGAAAGACCATAAAGGCTATACAACAAGACAGAATACTGGAATTAAGGGAAAGCATCTCACACCTACCTCTATGTCCTTAGGCAGCTTACTGTAAGACTAGCTTCTCTCCAATCATCTGAAGGAACAATTATAAGGATAAATGTTGCTTAATTTTAGATTAATTTATATTAGTTTGCCCTCATGATGGATGAGCAAAGAACCAAAATGTAACATGTTCAGGTAATATGTAAAAATAATTCACATTCTCTCTTGAAAAACTTAATGTTTTCCAAACTAGTTTGTGTTCACAGAACTCTAAAAGCAGGCATCCACATTCTGCATGAAACAGTGCTGTTGCCGATACTTAAACTCTCTTGTTAAATCTCTCCCATTTTATAGCTAATCACACTTTTACAGCAGGCATGAAGCACTCTACAAGGCCCTTGCTGAGCTGTTCCTGTAAATCAAAACCTTATTCCATCTTTCTGCTTGCTGGCAGCAGAGCAAGGTTACTTTTACCATTTATGGTTATAAAACCCATCCAACTTTTTCCCCCCTTCAGTTGCTGCCTTTTTTCCACTCTTCTTTTCTTCTCTGTCTAGCTCCAAGAAAGATATTCCGAGTTCAGCTAAACAACTTCAGAACTCATCTATAACCTTTTTCTTGTTTCCCAGTACACTTACAACTTCATGAAAATATCTAATGAGAAGACAGTCAAACATTAATACAGTATTTAGGTCAAGAGCCTCCTTCCCAGCTCAAGTCGCATGAAACAAACCAAAGCCACACAAGAATGGCAGCAGCTCAGAAGCTCTTCATGCCAAGTTATCACTACGTGACCCATATATACACCAGCTCACGAAACAAGGCCCAGAGCAGACTTGGAGATGCTGAGAACGACAGCTTAACGCTCTCATACAAACACTGTGTTCAACATATGAGCAAGAAGAGTGAAGAAACATAGCTAAACCTTACTACTTGACACACCTATAAGCAACCACCACATTCTGTAACAAAGCAAGCCTAAGAATGAGGGAGGAAAACAACTCCTAGTTTTAGACAGGCTGTCCAATTACATCCACCCTTCCTGGCACATAGGGTATTAAACTGAAACAGCCTCTATTTACGATGACCACAGACTGAAACACCAGATTCAGTTTCTTGTCAAGTCTGGTTCTGTTTTTCTTCTCTCTGACTTGCAGCTGGAGCATCCTGCCACAGAAACAGGACTGTCTCTGCCCTTTCACAAGCCTCTGCAGGGCACATTATCAACACAGCTCTGTAAGAAGCTTCTATGTTGCATGGAAGAACAAGGATGTACATTGGAAACTCCTGTATTTTGAGTTAGAAAGGACTCTAGCTGACACTGCATAGGGGAGCAGTCAGCACACACGCAAATCATTACAGGGATGTTATTACAGGAGAACACATGTCCAGTTACAAAAGCAAAACAACTCTGCTGCTTAGAAATGAAGTTTTTCCAACTGACATGAAATCTACACTGCTTCAGAAAGATACAGATACGTCATATGGACTAAATCAGATTTATCTGAACATCAAGAACTGCTTCTATTTGGTCTAAAATCACCCCTTTAATAGCGTCAGCCTATTGTTTAAAATTAGATGTTCAAAAGAAATTTAAGCATAGATCATTCTCATATTTAATTCCTACAGTCATCTTTGCATAGGATTTGCTGCCACAGAGAAATCAGCACTGAAAAGTTACTGGCCTTTAAGCTTAACACTTCCTGAATCTTATAGGTGAAATGAACAAGCTACAGGTGATGTACACATGCACAGAAAAAAGGCCTCCTAAGGAGACTATTACTACATTAACTGGGTGGCTCATGACAAGCTGGTTTGTGAACCCACATCACTCCATTCTTTTTGTTCCAATCTGCCTCAAGCAGAAATCTGCAAGCAATCAGTAAAAATTATGCAACTACCTGCTTATCAAGTGGGTTTGGTTCTTCTGATTTTTGGAAGCCTGCCTTAAATAATGCTGCTCACTTAAAAGATGTATGATTTTGTGCATAATTTATTGTACATATTCTATGCAGATGTGAGCATAACTAACTGTTGTTACTATTTTCCACCTGGATATTCACAGTGACTGTATTGATTAATGGCTCCATAACTATTACATCATTCTTGACTTCATCCCTTGTAGTTAAGCATATTTCATGAACAATGGAACAGAGCATAATCAAAGGAAATCAATTTTCAAGGTCCTAAGTTCTTGATACACAGACCACCTGCACAAGGTGCTCAGAATATCTTTAGATCCTGAACTCAAGGGCAGAAGGAGCAAACTGAAGCATCTGGAGTAAAAGCTGGGTGCTGGGCATTAGGGAATGGTTGCACCTAATGAGGGAGGGAGAAGAGCCATGCAAACTCTTGCTCTGTCTGCAGAAGTTGCCTCCCATTCCCCTGAGCCCAGCAGGACAAGGTATCAAGAAGTGAGGCTTCTTTTCACCCAGAGAGGGAGTCCCTGGGGAAGAGCTGCAAAGTACAATGCCTATGGGGGGGGGGGGGGGGGTATCTCCATGCTTGTACTCTCTTTTTTATTATTTTCTTGCAGAACTTACACTAGTACTAAAAATTACTGAAGTCACCACAACCATCTCCTGTTCATTGGCTGTCCCACACAGAGGTCCTCACTGCTGCTACCTTTACCTTCCTGCCAGAGCGAGAAGTTAGAACATGCACTGCAGCACAAGAAATTAGGTTGCCTGCAAGAAGTACTTTCTGATAAGGAACATAAGAACCTTCAACAGCCATTTTCCCTCATACTTAACATAATTAACTACAGATGAAAGCCTTTGAGAGCTCATCAACAAAGGCAGAGAAGGAACTTGACATAACCTTTCAGCTCCATAGTCCTCCTATCCCAGCGGCAAACCAAATCAAACATGTGTTGTTTGTTCTTCAAAAGCAAAGGTCAGATTACAACTTCATGGCAGGACGAATAAATACCTGGAGTAACACTATTAAGTCAATGGAGATATCCTGGATTTGCACACAAATTCTGGCTCATTGTATTCCAAATTGCTAAAAATGTGGCCAAATGTGGCTGCCATCACAACACAGCACAGTAGCTGAAAGATTTGAAGAAAATCTTGCATATGTTTCTCTGAGCAAAAAAAGCAGAAGGTTAGATTCAAATCCTACTGTCAACATAGCAAGGGTCAACATTAATATTTTCTTCTCATGTAATGAATTGTCAGATCTCAGCTACACTGCTGTCCTATTATCTCCTGGGAGGAAGGATAAATTGGTTAATAAAGTTCTTTCCAAAAAAAGCCTTCAAAAGCAGAAACATCTGGTATGTTCATTAGTCACTCTTTGGCCTGAGTTCAGTATTAAGGCAAACTACAAATCCATTCCCTTTCTCTTACCTAGAGAGGTCACAGTAAATGGGACCCTAGGTTTACGGAAATCATAGCTAACTGGAAGGAAGATGGCTGTGAAGCTTACAGATACACTTTGTTTCCTATTCACAGCAGCAAAAATGCTTTCTCACACAGTGTCATCTATTTGCCATAGGAATTCATATGATTTAGAGGACATACAGAGGTTCAGGTAGACAAAATATTTTTAAATGTGGCAATAAAGAAACCCAGAATATATATGTATATGTATTTATTTATTTTAAATATTCTAAGAGTTAGTTCAAAAATCTAAGCCTATAGTCACACAAAAACTGGAAAGAGTTACAAAAATCAGGCAATGTGAATTAGTCTGAAACAAAGCTGGGAGCTGAATCCAGATACCAGAAGTTTGGGTTTAACTCTTCCAGTCAGCTGCCAGTGCCACCAGACTAAGCAATATGGGAATCACACACCTTTTTTGCATTTAAAATTGCTGGCATGGTTGCAAATTCAAGCCCTTTAGAGTTGGAAAATAAACATCAGAGCCCTATCAGTTTTTCTCCCATATTGAACTATACTAAACAGCAGCCATTTACAAGAAAAAATACCGGTTCTTTACTCTTCATTCAAGGGAGAGAAGTACACACGATAGGCCTGAGGCACACCGTCCACAGAGAACTATGTGATGGGATTATTAATGGGCTAGTTTAATCATAGCAAAATCCACCATAGGAGTTTGCTGTTGTGATGCTCAGTATTCTAATACCAAGAGTCTAGACATCCCCTAAGAAAGTCCCTAAAACTGCGGGCCATCTTTCTGCACACATGCAATGAATGTGTTTTCACAACTAATTGAAGGTAACAATTAAGGTTAAATGTAGGACACTTGACATTCTCAAAATTACATCACTGATAGGTCATCACTTCACCTCCAACAGCCCTTAGGCAGCTGAAGAGTCCTTACATGCAACCTGCCCCAAAGCCCTCTTGACATATCAGTAAGGCAGGCAAATGCCACTCTATCCAAAATATGCTGTGAGGACTACACCTGAAATACTGGTACCACAAGTAGAGTGACCATAAAAAATAAACAGTAAATCCCTGAACAAGCACCATCTTGACTTAGTATCAGTTGAGGCAGAAAAGCTCCAAAAAGATTTTTAGAATTCATAAACATGACAAAGGTAAGCTAAAGTTCTACAGCATTCCCTAATTATAAAGTGCTTGGGTTCAAAGGCATGACTATTGTTTCAACTTAGGTCATTTACCACTTTTAAGCTTATTTAGAAGAAATCCACCTTAAAATAAAATTTTACACTATGCTCTTGCATTGAAACCTGCTTGTTTCAGCAATTATTGACCACCTGCTGATCCACTACACAAATCTCTGCTATTCAAGCAAGCAGAGAATTAAAAAATAGCAGTTGTCATACACCATGGTAGAGGGAGCAGATTGGAATGAGGGATTACTAATTCACAGGAATTTATGAATAGAAGACACTAGCCATGTACTTTGAAGATTTTCTACCCTGTCCCACTCTTTCTGATCAGGTAAAGACTCTTACCACTCAGAATTTTATTCTTATCTTCCTTCCCCCTTCAGATATCTGTCTGGCTTCCTTTTCACAGATGGCTATAAGAGACAAATACTTCGTCATCTAGTGTCTGCTTCTAATTTTTTAGCATTTGGAGTTTTGGGATGTGAATGTGGAGCAAGTGGGATTTTTGCATTGGTTTTTGTCTTCTTCAAAGGTTGTTCATTCCTATTTGCTTATTTACTCTGCTTTCTCAGTCCAAACCACAGTATCTGTGCAAGCAGTAGAGGGATGGTGCTGGGGAATTAGGCAGCAGTACCAGATCAGCTCTGGTACTTCTGCAAGTGATCCTAGGTTGTGTTCATGGTGACACCAAAGGTTTTAAAGACACAACTCTCATTAAATACAGCTGAGCTAAATGTTCCAGGGTTTGTAACTCAAAATAATTTGGATCAGGCACCACAAGGGTACATGCTTCTGACAAAAATTAACCTAACTCAAACCAGGCACTCTGTATCCCACAGCTAGAGAAATAAACAATAGAACTTCAGTAAAAGTTATAGCATAACTACAAAACATTTTTCTCAATCTTCACAGAAATAGTTAATATGCTGCAAAAAGGCTAAAAAAAGAAGTTAAATATCAACAGCACATACCACAGACACACCAAGAAGTGATGTAATTAAACTTCTGTGATCCTTTTGTGTAAGTATTGTGCAGGTTATCCTTATGGTTGAGCAGCTTCAACACATATAAAAGAGCACTGCTTCAGACTGTAAGAAAGTCATCTCTTCTTCTTAAAAGTTCAAAAGCATTTGCTAAAATGAATTACATTTTATATTATTATAAGATGACCCCATATTTAAAAAGGCGGGAACAGCACAGTATAATTTTGTACCTGAATTATTTCAAAAACATTTACTGTTTTCCATAAGAAAATAGAGTTTAATTTCATCTCAGTTTAATTTTCATATCAAGTTTCTTCTTGGTTTCTAGCAGCCCTAACAATTCCAAAACTAGACAATAGAGCTATACTTTTTCAAGCAGTAATCTTACTAAAATTTTTAAACATTTCTCTAGACTGAAAAACAGAAGGACATCTCCTTATGGTTTTTATTACCTATTTTTCTTCAAAGTAAGCTTGTTCTGTTTAGCTCCAGATCTTCAATACTTACTATGCATAAGCTCCAGTACTGACCAATTTCACTTTCAGGAAATAAAGTTTTCAGCTTTTGTTGTTGTTTGTTTGTTTTTACTATTCCTGGCAATCATGCTGACTCTGTTACTTGCATATAGCATCAAGGTGAACCCAGACATCCAAGCTGTTGTGTCCGAGCTGAAGGAGGCAGTGAAAGTGAGAAAGCATATCTGGAAAATACTCTGAGCCTACAGTCTTATTAGTTCACTAAGGAAAATGAGACGTTTAGAAATTATGACATTCAGCATCTAGAATTTGGAAGTTAATTCTAACTCTATCAGACTTTACAGTGAGGTTAATGTCCCGAGACATACACTATTTTAGTCAGAGCCTACAAACTTAGATACAACAACTAAGCACATTTTACTCATTGAAGTGGAGAGTCTAACCTTAGGTACCTGCTGACCTTCATATCTATAGCAAATAGTGATTCCTTTTATTTACATATATTTGCTCTAGCAAATGGATGATACTACTATGGATCATACCAATGAAGTCCCTAAACAAGTTTTCATATGCTTCAGTCCTTTCCACATACAGGAGAACACCTAAGCTCTGTTTTATCCCATGTGTTTCTACAAAGAGTGTTGTACATGTTTTCTCATGTGCCCTTCTGCTAGATTTTCCTACAGTTTTAATGCCTATAAAATTTGACCCAACAACAGAACAGGTTGATCAAAAGAAGGCTTCCTGGAGACCCTTTACAAAACCTCTTGGCCATTTCAAAAAAGCTACCTTGGCAGTCATATCGACAGAGGTGCTTTTCCAGGCTGTGAGGCAATTCAAATCCTGGTTTTCTTCAGGCTACTATTTTCTAAAGGGAAATCCCAGAATTTTGCAATAAACGTGGAAAGATGCTATCTTTCACATCAGCAGGCAGAGTCTGCCCACAGTATGAAGACACTCAATTCATAAATGACAATCCATTTCCAATTTACAGGTTAAAATCAGCACTAGAGAAAAAATGTTCATTTGTGAACAAGTCCAACATGACAGCAGACAAGGGTTAGAGTCTGCCAAAGGTCATAAATAGTTCCTTTCCATTTTTAGTTCTTCTATTTCACAGCAGTGTTAGCTGTTAATTGTAAGTATATATAAGACTTAAGGCTTAGTCCTACAAATATCTAGGCCAATCTTTCTTTCCTTTGACTCAGCAGAGGCACCAGAACTCAGCACAGGCTAGTTCAAAGCTCATAGGAAAATCTGATCTAATATTAAAATCTAATTTTTTTATTCATAGCAAGTATGGTCAAGATCCTTTCTTTTTGCAGTGATTTTGTTCTGTATTCCAAGACACACTTATATCCTCTTTCTTTCCCAACCTTATACTAGATTAAGGAAATAAAGATCTTTCAGTGATTTCCCTTACAGGTCAGATTTTCTGGACCTCAGTTCAGTCTTGCATTGCCTTGAACTTACTCAAATCATTACACTTGTAATGAAATACACTCAAACCCTCAAAACCACTACCAAGATGCTCCTTAAAGATAAACACACCACTTAAAATGCAAAGTACTTGAAATTCAATCTAGCAAGGAGCTTGTATATTGTACTTCAGTGCTTAGCAAACTGAAGGAAGGCATTTGAAACACCAAGCTGAAAGAACTCCGAAATAACTTCATTTATATGAGCTTGCCTTAAGACATTGTAGTACTTGTTGCCACCTCTATAGAAAATAGCAGGTTTTATTCTGAATACCACACAATTTTATGGTGTCAGCCAGGATGGCAGGGCCTAGCTTGGTCGCTTCTTCCTAACCAAGATGACTGAAATGTCACTTGAAGTGCTGCAGGACTTGGAATTCATTGATTACAAAGGAGTTTACCTCTTGTGATACCTGATGGGCCGCATATATCTGAGAACGGAAATACCTTTAAAAAGCCCCATGGTGTTGGAAAGTGCAGCACCAGACAAACTCAGCTATTTCACTCAAGTTTGTTTTGGCAGATTTTCAACTCTCTAGTCTATCCTTGCCTTGTTTTCACACACAAGACTTGGAACAATTCCATTAATCAAGTCTACCTAGATGGAGCATTAAGTTGGCCTCTAAAATAAGACAGGGAGAAAATTGAAAAGTAATGCAATTCAATACTGTTAACAATTCTCTCACTATAGTTTTATGTATGTAGGACAAAAAATGCAAGGTAGATGAGGAAAAAAAAAAAATCACATGTGAAACCCAAAGACTCTAAAAACTACTTTTCAAGCCATACTCCTTGGCCTCAGACAGTGTTAAATATGAAAATCTATTTTTGTGTAAAAAGTCATCATAATATCTCTGAAGAATTTTCAATTAAGTTAGAAAAGGGAAATATACTTACTTTCCATAGTCTAAACCAGACAGGTGCTAGCACTTCATGTAAGACTGCAGAGCTTCCAGCTATGTATTATATTTTTATATATTAACAGAGTGGCTATAATTACATCCATATCCATATAACCAGCATACATCTGCTAATGGAAATATAAAATTACTTTGTGTTTCAAGAAAAAGCTACACTTCACTTTACACCACCTTTCAAGGGAAGCTACTTTTTTACAATACCAACCCCTGCTTTAGACACTACCAGGAAACAGTTGCCAAATACGTACACATCTATTCACATAAGAGGGGCTTTCCAATTGCAGAACTCTCATTGCAACTTAGCGAAAAATGAAAAACAATTGGGTAACCACTGTCATGCATCAAACTTGAAAGATTAAAGCAACATCCTTACTCTATTTTGGAATTTAACTTGGACAAAATTCAGCTTCCCTTTTCTTCTCAGACATTTCAGAAAACCATAACCAAGTTATGACCAGTTTTAATTAAGTTAATAGATTATGAAAAATAAATTACCTAAAATCACACAAATCCTTTTTATTAGGGCCTGCATTTGGCTTCTACAAACCAGTTTACTTTGGCAGACACACCTACCAAACGGCAAAAGAAAGAATAAAAAATTATTGTGAGAAGTCAGTGAGAAAACATTGCCACTGCTGTGATATTTTATATCTTAAAAACTGTCTCCATTAATAAACATATCTTGCAATAATTTAAATGGTGTAATTTACAAACCTTTAAGGAAGAAGTTGTGTTCTTATGATCATGAAATTCCTAAAGCAACTTTGTTGAGCGTTTTTAAGTACTACTGCAAGACACATGCTACCCTTCCTGCTGTATTTTCTCTGTGCTACGTAGCTATCAAATATAGCACATGTTCTAAGTCAATCTTGTGCTCCAAGATTTTGAAGAATAATACAATGTAAGTCAGAGCCTTAACTTGATTCAGGGTATCAAACTCATGGTACTTGTTTATTCAAACTATTAAAAAGTTTTTTACATATGGAACAAAACGAAGTATAGATAAATGAGTCATTAAGAATACAACTTAACATTCACCATTTAAACAAACAAAAAACCTCCTCATTACTTTACATCTTGTTACAGTTTGCCTTCAATGGCAGCCAGCCATCCTGCTTCATTTGTGGGTGAGGAAATGGACTGAAATGATAAATGACAGGAATGGTTTCTAAGATTTACAAGTTCCTTGATTCTCCACAGAACAGTGCCTTTTTTCAGTGGAGATGTCATTACATCAGAAGTTTCTACCTGAGGGTTCAGAACTTTTACTATCAATATAAAAAAAAAAAAGGCAAACCTATTGTCAGCAAGCTTAAATTCACAACTGGACTCTGTACTTCATGGAAAAGTTTCAAGATCTGCAGATCAACAAGCTGACGTTCACAGTACATTACTTCAACTCTGTTAACCACTTTGGCAAGCAGTCAGTCCTTGTACAGTCATCAAGAAGTACAGACAATAATTCTTACTCTTTCCCTTCTAGGTCCACACTATGTGCTTGATCAATGACTGACAAGGTTCACCAGTAACATAAATCAACATTTAGCAGGGAAGCCATGGAAAATTGCTTGCCTATCAATAGAAATTAAACACACAGGATTTGTACAAAGATTAAGCTTACAAAGGATGGGACAGATAATTTGCAGCAAGACAACACACCAGTCAGTAAGTTCCCACGTCAGGAGGTCTTCTGGAAAATCTTAGCTACTCTCCACAAGTCTCATCTTAAACAACAGGGAGTAGTAGCAAAGTCTCAGTAACAGACAGTATTGCAAGACTGAAAGCAGATGCTTTTTCCCTGTGTTGGCAGGATAAACAGGGCACATTTTCAACACCTGAACTTGTCATCTTCTGGTATAGTCATTTTCAAAGTTTTTCACCCAAAACAAGTCAAGATTAAGCTACTCAGTTACAGCTGTACTTCTCAAAACAATTTAACCAGACATTTAAATTATCCAAGACAACAGTTTAACTGCTCCTAGCAATTTAATAATCTTCAGTGCAAGCAGCAGGTAGATCATGGTGATCACTGATGGCATTCTATATTAGATTTACAATGCTGAAAGCCTTTTATGCTTATAGAGAAAGCAGACAAGGTTTTTATTTCCTTCTTCCTGTGCACAATATTTGGTGAAGAAGAGCCATGATGGTTACTCCAGGAAGAAATCCTATTTTTCTGCTTGTGGAGATAGATTAATTAATTTATGGCTGCCACTGCACATTAAGGCATTTCTTTCTCAATAACTGTACAATATGGGATATAATTTTGCTTCAGGTGACACCATCAAAATCCAAAGCCTATGGCTCCAGGAAAAAACAAACAAACAAAACCAAAAAAACCCACAGGAGAAGAAAAAAACCTCACCACATCATTTTTTTGGATGAAATAGCATTCAAGTCTAATTTGCAATTGCACAAAGTTCTGCCAAGCAATTCCATTTAATTTTCATCTCCTGCAGGCAGTACTGACACCTTCCATCCACGTTTTCTATTTGAAAATGGATTAGGTGTAGCCAGTAGGTGGGGATTTTTTAGAGAAAGCCATCAGCCATGACTTTACACCTCCAAGCCTCCTGTCATCTGAGAGAGCTGGCATCAAAGCCTCCAAGATCACTGATTTCTCCTGCTGGCCAGCCAAAACCCAGCAGTACAACAGAACTAAGCACTGTCCTAAGTAAGTCCTCTCAAACAAGTAGAATAGACAGCAGGTCTCCAACCTAACCTTCATACTGTGTCCAAAACTGAAGACTCCAGAGCTTTGCTCAGTCTCAGCTAAGAAGTTTTGACTACATTACATGAAGCACATGCACAACTCTGAGGGCTCCAGAGAAATTAGTGACTGGTTTGCCTTTAATCCTATGAATGCAAACTGCTAAGAACATTCTATGGCTCTATAGTCAACCATGGTTTAGCAAAGTCATTTGTCCAGCTATCATTAAAAAAAATTAAGGTCTTCACATTAAGCAACTCCAACCCAGACAAGCGATGCAACAGAACAAGGTTGTGAATACCAGTGGCTTCTGCCTCCCACACAACCAACAGTCCCTCTCACCCTCAACATGCAAACCTCAGTGCAGCCATACTTTATACATCCTTGGAGAGGATTAATTTAATTTTGATTTCCTCTCTGTGTTTGCTTTGGAAGTTTGCAGCTTGAGCAATATATATACGACCGAAGTTTGGCAGCAAGAAGCCTGTAACTATGATGTATATCATTTCAGCCTGGCGAGCACATTCAGGAAAATAACTAGCTGGCAGTGAGGACAGCTTCATCTCACATTCAGAAAGTGGAAGACTGGTGCAAGAATAAGGAAAGGCAATACATTTCCAGGAGGTGAATTTAAGATGGATGGAATCTGATATCATCCATGTGACTGAGGGAACATAATTCTCAGCAAAATAAGCTTTGATCATGACAGAGAAGGAGGTGGCAGGCCTACAGATCTCAAAAGGCCTTTCCATCATCCAACAGGTTTCTACTACAATGGTTACTAGTATCTTCCAAAGCTTGCCAGAGCAATGGTAAAACCAGGGCAATGGTAAAACCAGGAGGTATTATTGCCACAGGAGAGCACACAGAAATGAAAGAATTTTGCTGGTCCAACTTGCATATTTGAGCATAATGCTAGATTAAAGAAAACATTAAGTATTTTCTGTAATGTTTTCCAATGAGAGGAATAGTAATGAACTCTGAACTGTACCATTTCCAACCTAAGTGTCAGTTAAACATTACAAATTTCTGCCTCAACTTTTATTCCTCCAATTGTCCATCACAAAGAAGTTAAAAGCATACGTAATATGCTATTCTAGATACATAATGTTCTATTCCATGTCAGCATGAGATTGTGCTTCCATGATAACAATACCAAACCTGTTACATTCTAAGCACAACAGAAAGCAACTTCTACTGTATTCCAACTAAACACAGGGACTTTGTTTTTAGCTCATGCATGCTGTTTTTACATAGCTGAAATGCATTTGCTCAGCTGAGTTCTGTGGTACATCCCTGCAGTCATAAGGTCCAAATTATGCATGAAGAAGGCATTATTGCCTGGAGCACAATAATCCACCCATCCTGACACAGACCTTGTTTTGAGGATTTTCTAGCACACAAGGATTCTTCAGTGTGTACAAACTCAAAACGATCCAACATCACAACCTATTACTGTTTCAATACTGTACTAGTCTTCTCGCATTTTAACTTCCATGCACCTAAAATCGGCAAGGTTCCTTTTATTCAATCTTTCTCTTAGTTTATCAAGATTATGTCACTGCTTCCACCAGAAGCTTTCGGTAAAGAAACACAAGTGCTGGAATGCAATGGCCTACATTTGCCTTAATGTCTTCTTGTCACTGCTTAGCAGTGTGTCACCCCTGTATATGGTACAGGGTAACCTACACCTACCTTTTTGGTACTACACAGCACAGATGCTTTACTCTCAACTTCAGCTTTACTATATGTGTTATCTTTTGTCATCACTGCTTCCTTTCCGCTGTCTAAATTCAGTGCCTTTAGTTTGAGCAGTCCCTTCCCTCCACAAAATAAAATTCAGTTTGGTATTTCTGTGATACAGAACCAAAATAACTTGTGGCAGAAATGGCAAAAGAAATTAAAACATCCCATTCAGACTGATCAGTCACAAGCTCAATACCAGAGCTAAGTATGACTGTACAATTAGAGCTAAAAAATTAGACACAGAAGCATGGGAGTTATCAGGTTCAACTCCACAATCACAGGTTCACTCTTAAGAAAATAAAAGAGAAAGGGAGAGGGGGATAAAATCTGTTTAAAATCAGTGTCAGTTTCCTACTCAGTATTTCACCTAGACCCAAAATACAACATACAACATTCAAACACCTAGAATAAGACCATGTATTTCAACACCTATATATAAACTTTAACTTTTTACTTTTAAGTCTTTGCCATCAAGTGATTCATGGTTTAAATACTGCTATGTGAAGACTGTCTTACACATCCAGAGTATGATAACATCATTTACAAGATGGTGCAACACAGTTAAACACCTGGTTTTCCCTGGCCTTGTTCTATCAGCCTACAGTTCTTTCCTCAAGAAAAAAGAGAAAATGCTGATTTTTCAACTACTTCCAGATGTTAAATGGCAGCGGTTCTGACCAGGATACCTGAAGCTTCAAAAGCTTCAGCTAACTTATACATCCACATTAAGCAGAATCAAGTTAAGCACATCTGGCACGGTAAGCAAAGGCATCATGTCACACTTCCAGAGCTCTGCACAGGATGCCCTGACAAAGTGGGGGCAGGAGTGTCCTTCATTTGGATCAAATTAACACAGACATGATGTACAAATGAGGACATTAAGCCAGCATGTCAATAAAACAGCAGAGGAGCCTGAACATTTCCAAGCCCAGTAGAAGATCTAATTCAGAGCTGAACACGCCATTAACAGACCACAAGACTTGCCTACAAAACTGGGTCAGAATTGAAAAGATTACAGTTCAAGGAGAAGCAAATTTTTTCCATTGATATTTGAACCACATTAGTATTAAAACATGCTCAAAGTCAGAACAAAATTGATGTTCCTTGTTTAATTTTCAGGAAGCAACCAAGGCAACAAAACCTCTCTAGCTTTTGTGTAAACACACACACACCACAAACTACTGCAATATAGTGTTAATGAGGTGAGGACTGACAACGTGTTCACAGTTTAGCATCCTCCCATGCCAAATTTCTTGAAAATTCCAATGCACACACAGATGGGAAGAGTTGAAACTCATCGAAATCTTGAATTTAGTTTCCTGGACACTAGTAAATGAACATAAACAGAAATAAATAACTCATCAACACACAAATAGCACCCTAGCACTTAAAATACACACATTTTTCTTTCTACAAAGAAATGTGACAAGACAAACAGAGACCTGTATCATTGGCAGTAGTGCATTTCATGCCAAAGATCATCTTGGTCCTGAGATTTTCATGCCTCAGATTTTCACTTCATTTTCAACTATTTTCTTTTCATAGAGGCTTTGCATAATGATTTATCATTAGCTCTAGAGATATTATTTTACTCTATCTTTTCAACAAAGGAATAACTTTTTGATGAGTTATTTCAGTCCAGTAACAGCTTCTGAAGAAGATGGGAGGATTTTTAAACCTTGCAGAGCCCCTATTCCAGTGTGAGTTCTATCAAGAACAGCTTAAACTGTTCTTGATGGGATATATCTGTAGGTTCAATGCCTCTCAGACACAAACTGAACTCTTTCAAAGCTTTGAAGAAATATGGCCTCTCTTAGGACTTGAAATTAGTGACACTTACTCCTGAATTTAGACTACAAGTATAATTTAATCCAAGACAATAAGCAACATTTTCAGACTGGTAAGTGAACTATTTTTTAGAACCACACTCATCATTCCAAAATAAATATCATTAAGTTTCACATAGAGATTATGACTTCTCTTTTGGATTGAGGAAGTCTGTCTGGTTACCCAAGTAACATCAGTTTTCCAGGTAGACATCAGATTCCAAAGATTTACCATAATTACATTTGCTGTTAACTAAACCGTCTACTACAAAATGCTTGTTTCTGTGACATGAATTGGCCATTCAGGCAAAAAGACACGATTTCCATGAAGGGGCACAAAGGAAACACTTTGTCCTTTCTGCAGTATCTGAGCCTGCTAAGTTTATATTGAGCAATAGACAGTAGAATATAAAACTTACAGTGGAGATTTATGATATATCCAGGTCATTGCAAGCAGCATTAGACGTTACAGTCATGCAGTAAAGCCATCAAATTTCTTCCCACTCATGCATTCACATCTCCAAGGCAGCATAAACACACCACAGGTAGGTTGCATGCCTATGAAAAGTCTCCATACTTCACTTTGGTGGAGGGTTACTCAAACTAGCAGATCTAAACTGACTACAGAATCTTACAGACAAGCATTTATAATACATCTCTAAGAAAATCCTGCCTGCTTTCTGGCAAACCTGTGTACACCCAAGAGGCCAGAGGATGCAAGTAGAAATCTCCTAGCTCAGTATAGCTGATAGGTTGTTATAGGCACATATTTTCCTCTATTAAAAGGAAAATCTTTTCTTTACATTATTAATACAGCAATTTTACTTTGAGGTCCAAGAGATATACCTCCGAAATCCATCCTCACAGCTCAAGATGAAAACTATCCTTAAATATGAAAGGAAGTATCACAAGGGGCAGTTGGTGCACACGTATCAGGCATAGCAGCTCACCACAAGTTATATGTTCAAGTGTGGCTGATTAAGGCTAGAGGAACACACAGATGGCTAATAAGATGATATTCATGCTCAACTTCTGCTTACACTTCCAGTCTAGTCTGCTGTAACTGCCTAAACCAATGATGACCCAGCAATCTGAATTAACAGGAGCATAAGAATTATCATTATCCACTCTCATACTGCCATTTTCATCAGCCAGTCTCAGTACATACTTCTCAAGGGAAATCTGTGAATGCTGGCAGAAACAAGGAGATGTCAAACTTGAGAAAAACGTAATAGCAGGCACTGTGGTACAATAGCCAGAAGAGAAGAACAGAATGATCCAGCAACTCGAAGCAAATATTTCTTAAGCATGCTGCTAGTTTTGGCACTGCTGGCAGTATAGTCTTAAAAATTATGTAGTCATTTGACAAGCTGACATAAAAGGATAAGATACAGGAACGTACAGCAGGATATTTTGTGCTATAAATTTAAACTACAGCATCTTAACAGGGATTGTCAAGTTAAAGTTAAAAAAATTGCTGTTCCAATTTTATTTCATGATTTCAATCAAGAACTAATCTGAAAGAACTTGCTAGTCTCAGTTCATAAATTCTGAAAAATGGATAAACCTGACATATTTAAATATGCATTATGAGGTTGCATATATTCTTCAAGCAGCCTTAAGAGACAGTCCAGCATTTAAAAAGGATGAGGTTTAGACTAACAGATGCCAGGCATTCATCAGATATCTCAAGACGACTTCACTTTTCAGAGAAGGAAACTACTTTAGACAGCTATCCCAGGCAATAACAGGATAGTTATTGTCAGTTAACAGTTAAGTGTCAGAACCTCCCTGTGATAACAGCATTTAAGTAGTTTGGTACAGCATTTTACCCAAAGAATTACATTCGGGATCTTGGATTCCTTAAAATTAGATTTACAGGTAATTGAATAAACTGTAATCACTCCTACCAAGCATCATACCTTCCTTGGAAAAGCTAATGCCAGGTTTTTAAATTGGGATCATTTCTTGTTAACTGTAGTGTAAGTGCATTTGCTCTGGTAGGTCTCATATTTCAGGCAGCAGATCAAATAAGACTGCAGTTTTATGTACCTTTCCAATTTGTTCTTAGTATTGTTTGGGCAAGTTTTAAACATTTGGCTATAGCATTTCAATACAAATTAGCCAGAATAACGTAAGGTTTCAATTTGCAGCTTTAACCTTGCCAATGTCTCAACTATTTTTGCCTTGCATTTGAACTCTAATTTAAATGCTGATTGTAATGGTATTGTTGTAATTAGCAGAACAGTTTTGCAGGAACACTGCCTATTAGATAGCAAAAGCATATCAAGATGTGGTTAAACACAAAAAAATAGTGCTAAAGAGCAAGCTCTATACTCCTTTGTACGTCCACATACTGCTTGAGGTGATTATATTTGTGAATGCATTCAGATCTGTTGGTTAAAGGAATTTAAATAGTGAGCTCTGTTTATTCTGCCAAAGTGTTTATAGTTTTGGATTTATTAGCTGTCACGCCTCTCACCCCCCTCCTATTCCTCCTCAATTTTTTTGGCTTCAAATGATTCTGTTTTGGCACATTCTGTAATGCAACATTTCACTTTTCTAGAAAACTCCCCTGCTAGAAAAGTAACACAAAACCTCAGGAAACTTACCTAGTCTACAGTTTCACTACCAACTCAAAACAGCCACAGTTCACTCAGAGCCAACTGAATCTCTGCCCAGTTCCAAGGAAGCAGGGGCAAAGTCAGGCATTCATATCAACTTTGGACACTCTTTGGTGTACAGAAAGCCTGCTTAGACAGAACTTCCACAGCAGAACCAAGAGCTCAAATACCCAGTAAGAGAGGCTGCAAAGACATGAGGACAGAGATAAAGAACATCTATAGGTTTCCATTTCTGATTCTGAGTTAATAAGCTTCTAATGTTAAAGAGAAAATGGAAGGAAAAATGGTAAAATGGTAAAACTGAAGTGGGAAAAGATTTCTTAACAGGTATCAGAAGAAACAAGAGATCTAAAGAGTTCTTTCTGCCAAAGGGTTCATCAAGAAAATCTGTGTGGAAAACTGCATCTCTTTTCAGGGATAATATTTTGCCACAAAACTTAGCTCAGTGCCGCAAGAGGATATATAAATTACTCAAAAGCTTCAATGGAACACCAGTATACTAAACATAGGTACCTACCTATTTATGTGAACCACAATACACAGAAAGGATGTCTATTTACAAACTGGTTCTCTGAGGTCTGAGCCATAATACACAGAAAGGATGTCTATTTACAAACTGGTTCTCTGAGGTCTTTATCTCCTATGATAAAAGATCAGGATTGCACTCACCTGAATCTCAGTTTGAGCAGATTCTCTGTCAGAAACCATTTAAATACAAAAAGCACAAAAGTAGCAAAGAACCTGCTCCATCTTCCCAAATTCTTCAGTGTTCATCACAGTGCACAATGCAAGACCTTCTCCTCGTAAATTCATTGAATAAATTAAGAATTACTTGGAGATCCAAAAGGTACCCTGTCTTTCAAAAGAATGTGATTATGAAGCCAAGAGAAATTAACATAATTACATCCTCCCTAAAAGTATCCTATAAGAAGTACTTTGGTCCTTCACTTGTAAGGTGAAATGAAAGGCACACAACCCAAATAAATTTGCATTCAAGAAATATCACTTAATATATTCCCACGTAGAGGAATGATAAACTGTTTTCTGATACAGAGGTCAACTTTGTCTGGAAAAATAAATTTTTCTATATAGAAGCTTCAGTGGCTGGGTCCCACAAAAAAAGGATGGCCAACGGCCACAAACATAGCCTAGTCATTCTTAGCCAGGGATCATCTTTCACAGGGTATAGTAGCAATTTTACCTGAGTAATTTAAGCATCATCTATCTGCAAAGTGCTACATTTTCTCCTGGTTCCCCACCAACATGACTTAACGGAGGCAATGATTCCTAATGAACACAACTGTTCCCACCAGGCTATAGGCTCTGTTGCTCCGAGAATCACAGAATCACTTAGGTTGGAAAAAATTCTTAAGATCATCAAGTCCAACTGTAAACCCAGCACTATCAAGTCCACCAGAACCACTAAAAAGCTCAACTAAAACAGAAAGGAGGATATAGCTACAAGAGTGGAGGGCTTTTCTAGTGCACACCTAAACTGGAGAAGAAATATCTCTTTTGTTGAGATGCATACCAACAGGTACTGCCAAAACAGATACACTTGATGTCCACACTAAACACATTACAACTTACCCTAGAATTTTCAGAGTACTGCAAACAAAGTAAAATACTTACTTTTTGAAGGTCCCTAGAAGTCAACATCACTAAAAGCAGATAAAATTTTACAGCAGCTGGCTTCACTGTATTTTTGCAAAACTCGAAAATTTAATGAGATATATTCGGAGGTATTTCAGCAGTGAGCCTCTCTCCTAAAATAGTGCTTTGCTTCAGACCTAATCCTTCAATTTGATTTTATAGAAACTGAGAAATAAATTGGAACTTATACATGGAGCTCATACATGAACTCTCAATTTAAAGCTGCCTCTGGATTACCTCTTAACAGCTCTATATATGAAGTGCAAACAGTATTGATTTTTTTATTTGAAAAACAATCAAGTTAATACAAAGCATCCAACTTGGACATAACATTCCACACTCTGCAGGTAAGTGTTAGAAGAAAACACCATGATTCAAGGTAAGGCCATACAAAAACCGTCATTCAGTCTAATCTTCTAAAACAAGTTTTAGACAATAATATTCCAGCTGAGACTGTGTCTAGCAAATTGCCCACAAAAATCCTGTTAGTCTTTCACTTGCCAGAAGAGCAATGGGGGGGGTAGAAAAATTCATGCATTCTCAAGTTTCTAACTATAATTGATTGATTGATAGGGTAAAGAATTGCAGACAATGTCCGAGACTAAAAAAGAAGTAAAAGAGGCAGTGTACACTCAAAGCTGAAGGAAACTGTATCCTCAGAAGAGGTGACAGCGTGGAGGCATCAGTGTGCATACACACCCACAGGCTACCATGCTTCCTTCTGACCCAAGCTGTAGCCAAAAATCCTGATCTCTACAGCCTGTACTCTGATTTATAGAGAGTACCAGACATCTGTTTTTTGCCACCTGCCCTACACTGAAGTACACAGAGTGAGAGCCAGTGGTCTCCAGTTTGGGCACCACTACAGCCTCACCTTTGCATCCCTCTCAGATGCATCACTGGTATCTCAAAGCCTGAATTTAGGAAGCTGCATGGTCTGCCAGGTACTGTCTGCTTTCCTCTATGCAACAAAAACAGAGCAGTAGTTACTGCTCCAACGCATCACTGAGAGAAGCTTGTTTGGCTACGGATACCAACACACACTGTCCTTCTCCAGACATCTTCTCCCATCTGGGGAAGATATGCACTTCACACAGACACATTCAATAGCATGAACATTTTGTCTCTGTGAAACATAAAATATTTCACAACTCTACAGATGCTCTTAATCCACAATGTGAGGGAGGGTACCATTATTTTGGCCATAACTGCATCTCCCATCCCCATCAACAGAGTTAACTGATGTTGCCTTAACAGCACATCTAGGACTAGAACAACACAAGCCACTTCAAGCATCTTGTTACAGCACTGAAACTTGACAGATAACGTGGTTGCAGTCATCAGGATGAAGAATGTGGTTTGATTGCTTGAAATGACGGCAAGATAACACCTGCTGTCAGATAGTTCCTGAGATGATTTGCTCTTTCAAGGAAGAGTTCTGCTTGACACCTTTTCGCAGTCCTTGGGAATCTGTAGCTGCCTGAGCAGTACTTTACATGACTGCTTCTCTGCTGTAGAGTACCAGAGCTTGTATGGATCAGTCCCACGAATTTCCTTTCTAGTTGTTTCAGGGCATTCCATTGATTCAGCTTCAACAAGTGTTGTGTCTACTGTCTTAAGAAACAGAAGGTAAGCTGTGCAGAACTGGAAAGAATTAGGTCTGTTTGACAAGCTGGAAGGCAGAAGCTGTAAAAGGCCTTCAGCCCCAAACAAATACTACGCTCTTCACAGAGCTGGGCACTCAGGAACTCAGCTGGCAATAGAAATTCAAAGAATGCAGAGAAGCTGTCTGCTGCCTGTTCAATCAGGAACATTTCCCATGACAGTGAAGAAGAGTCCACCTGCAATGTTTCACAGTACTTACCACTCCCAACCTAGATGGGTACAGCTGGCCACACAACACGTGGCTCGTTCATAGGCCAGCACACAGTGCTATGAATTTACAATACAGGCAGAATTGGAGCATTCTGTCCCTGCAGTAAACAGTCTCATGGTGAAAAAAAAGGTAAATTTAACTAACAGTTAGAAAACCATTCTGCAAACACCCCAAAATACATAAGTGCCACTGCTTGTACAGCATCTAACACACACTCCTATTCTTAGCTGGTCCCTGGACATTACTCTATAACTGAACAGTATAGAAGCATTCAGTCTTGCAAGCACAGAACTCAAGCCATCCTGTGGAAGGTTTGAGTCTTTATGGTCAACTGAATCCTCCTTCAGCATAAGTCTACTGTACATGGCGAAAAGAGGCAGCATTAGTAAAAAATCCAGACACATAAGTTGATAAATGTGCCTTCCCATAACAGCACCAGTTTCAACAGTGCCTAGTTGCAATAGTTTTGCCCCAACACTATTTCCGTGTCTCTGGTCTCACTTGCTTTCACAGAACTCTTATGCTCCCTGGTTATGAAATTCAGAATATCTGTCAGATTATGCAGCAATCCATATTAAGGCAATTTATATTAAACAGATCCACATTAGAAAATCTTCAGGAGAAAAAAATGGTAGGAACGTAGTAATAGCACATGCTGAGGAAGAGGCTACTTGTCAAAGGAAGAAGCTGTTGTCAAAATAAGTGTTTGTCAAATAACATTATTCTAGGGCACAGAAAAAATTAGGCTCGGATCTGAAATTGCCTCTAAGCATAGAATACACAATTACACTGCTCTGAACTCTGATTCTGCATGACAACTCCTAAAAACATATCTTTACTACAACATCTGCTGGCCTGCATTTAATCCTCCCTCACTAATGAATTAATCAGCTGCAAACAAGTGGTGAAGATTTCAGGGTTAACATTAGTATTCACTGGCTCTATAATGGGCTAAATTAAGAACATAAATCTTAGAGATTAGTAAAGGATTATTTTGCATTATGTTATTTGAAACTAAGGAAAAACCCCATGCTTTACAGACTGAAGTAGAACAGAAACTTAAAGGAATTGTTAAGTACTGACTTCAGAGTTTCCACTATTCCTTTGTGGTTTCTTTTCCTTTTCTTTCGTGGCTGCCATACAGAGAATACATTTCCTGAATTTATTTTATGTCCTGGCAATTCACCTCTTTCAGGTACCTCAAAACTTTTGAATCTAAGGTTTAGAGAAGCATGAAGTCTACTATTCAACTTATTAACCATTTATTTATTGTTAAATTTATTGCCTGGACTAAAAAGTGCAGATTCTAAACCAGTATCTCTCATGATTCATAGGTGACAGATATTCATTTTTGGTATGAGATTATGCATGTCCAACAACAAATCTCTTCTGATTTATGTGGTAATTTATTACTTACATGAACTGCTTTTACTGAACATTCTACAGCCATAGTCAGAACTATTCAAACTGTTCAAACATAGTCAAACTAGAACTATTCAAAAGTCTACAATTTTCTTTAAGAGTAAGAAATAATGCTAGACTGAGAGCAATCAGAGCTTGTAACTTAATTTATAGTGAAAGAAGTGTAAGAAATCAGAATTATTTGATAACTACCAAATATAACCAATTCATTATGACTGAGTTGAGCAGAAATACTATTTGAAGCACATAAATGTACAATTTTTTAAAAATCCTTTTACCTTATATCATTGAACTATATACAATTATTTCCTGTCATCCTTCAAAGACACTTGTAAAATACGGCCTATAGACTTCCATTTAACAGAGCACACCTACTCACAAATAGGAAGTCAGCAAGGAAGAACCAGCATTTCTCTGTTCATACTTAGTACAACACTGTACTAAAACTGACACATAAGGCATCTCCTTCCCCTGGACATTAAAAATCTAGTCCTGGTTGATGACATACCCCAGTAACTGTAGGTGAGGTGTGTTGATCTAATTAAATCTTTGTCAGGTCTTCATGTCCATAGCTACACTTTTTAAAACTTGTCTCAACTCCCATTGTCATGGTGTTGACAGTATGAAAATAAAGAAGCTGATATTCTACCTAGAATGTATGTCAAAAACCTTCCATTGAGCATATCCTTCAAATATAACTGCAAAATCAGATCATATAAAATTTTAAGTATAAAAGCCTTTGCTGAAAAAGTGACACACAAAATTACTCTAAACTCTCTATATCTGGGTTCTGCAGAAGTATCTTAAATCCTTTATCACAAACTTAAATCAGAAACGACAACAGGTAGAAGTGAAAACTGTTTAAAGGAAGAACAGTTTTTAAATTTCTAGTAGAGCAATGCTACAGTACACAGAAGGAATGAAGGGGGGTTCCTCCTCTGAAAACTGCTAGGATTCTGCTGGGGGGCCTGGCCTGGGTAATGAGCACCAGCTGCCTACCTTCACTGGTAGCTGCATTCTTCTGGGCTTTGGTGGGTGTGTGATCCGTACTTGAACTCACGTCGGATGAGATGCTTGAGCTGCCCTTGCCTGCAAAAGGAGAAGGAGGTGGAGAGAGAGAGAACAAACATGAGTATCAACACTGAAACAGAAAGACCTTCAGTGTCTGAACCTGGAGCAATTCCAGGAAGTTTTCAACTAAGTTTAAAGCAGCTGATGTTCATTTTGTACACTCTAGGGTAGGAGTTAACTACACTATAACTTCTAGCATGTGCATCTCCACATGTATTAAGGCTGCAAATAGGCTCCTGTGCCACAGGGCCTCTCATTACATATTTGTTAAGCTCCACTGTAAATGAAAAGTTTGTGATTAAAAACATTAGGGGAACTTTCACGTTCAGTTTACCCATTCTAATACCTCTAAGATAGATCAGGACAAGTGGTTAGGTTCAAAATGTGTTAAATGAGTTTAGATTTCTCTTTTTTATGTGTTCACATCACAAATTCAAGACACTTGGTCACGTGGAAATGAAAGCAAGATATCTGTTGTTTTCTCCTGCACCATGCTCACTGCTTGATGAAAAACAGTGAGCTTTAACTTCTCAATAATGGTGGGGGGCAGGGGGTAACTGTAAATCATAACCTTTGGATGCTTCTTCTCTTATTGTCTTTCTTAAGACTTTTTCCTGCATTTTCTGCATCAGATCTACAGGCAGGGTGTCAGACTAGGTACAAGTTATGAACAAAAGAAATACAAACACAAATTAAAAATTAACCCAGATAGATAATACAGAAGAACAAAGTTGACTGAACCGAAACTGTCTTTTTGTTTGCCTGTGAGGATCTAGGAGGAGTCACTTCTGCTTCTCTTTGCTCACTCCACTCAATGTCAGTAATTACTAACAGGGAATTCTACTCTGCAGCAGGAACCAGACCAACCACCCAATCAGCAATAAGTGAGATAATTCTAGGGAGAGGAAATGCAGTGAATACTGTTACATTCTAAGAAGTTCTCTATCCCCACAAACACTGCATCACTGAAGCCTTTAAGACCTGTGTTATTTTTTGGACCAAAATTAGGCTGTATGCAGAAAGCTAGCTGACACCAAGTTTCTGTCACTTGAGTAAAACCATAATCATAGGAATGTTAGCAAGAGACTTCTAGATCTGTTATTTCAATCAAGCATTCCTTGGGGTTCTGGGTTACAGTATGCCTGGTTTTCATAACATTTAGATGTAAGGGAGAGGTCTGCTTTTTAAAGGTGCCACAACAGAACAAGGATTTAAGTTTTAATGGGAAACGACTGAAGAATGTGCAAATGTAGGTTGCTTCACAACCAAGGTACTGCCACTTAATCTGTCAGCCAGCCATAGAGAATCATTCTCCACAGAAAGTTGCTTAAGTTAACATGCTTAGGTTTGAGAGATGATTGTGAATTGAGCTGGAGTGAAAGGACATTAAAATGGCCAGAAGGAAATTAAAAAAAAAAAAAAAAAAAAGTCTGAAGCTAGTAGTTGGGTGGGGTGAAGAGAAAGAAAAATGTGTATTTTCAGTGATTCACTAACTGCTTTTTACATTCCTTTAAGAAGTTAAGCAAAACCAAGAAGCAGTGCCTCTAGAATACCACTTCAATTGTTCTCAAGCTGTGACATGAGCTGGAGTAATGGACTGTGGTCTTTATAGAAATTACTGCCCGAAAATAGCTCTCCAGCTAAGGCAACTACGTTTGTGGTAGAAGAAAGGCAGAAGAGTAAAGGGAAGGATAGATGTAAAATTCACTTTCCCAAGAAGAGGCCAGAGAATGTAAAACACATGCAAAAGCTGATAATCAAATCTTTACTGACAGGAAAGATATTTAGATGATATTGCCACTACCAGCAACTTCTTATGTATCAAAAACTGCAACTGCAGAGACAGAAAACAAAATTCCAAGGAGTATCAGCACTCCTTAATAGATTAATATAAAGAAAACAAAACAGACTGAAAAAAATTATTTCCTCAAAGCAAATAAACATGATTTCCTCCAAACAAGAAATTATCTCTCTCTAAGTGGAGGGAAGAGGGAAAGGAAGTCAGTGGTACCAAACAACAGCAGAGTTGCTAGATGGTCATATGTGGCATAGGTTGTTTTCACAAAGTGAATGCTTCCCAGGCTCCAAAACTCCAGGACTAACAACAATACTAGTTCTATTTACCCCACATACAAGCACACCTCGAAGAGCATAACAGAAATATTTCACCCACTGTAGGCTACAAATTGCTAGTACACCCTGTCGCAAATATGTACGGTTGCACACTTCTATAGAAACTGTGAAATGCCTGATACAAGTATAGATATTTACCATTTAAATCTATTTGAACTTTAAAACATTTTAACTCCTTGCAAGAAGTTAAAACTAGAAATTAAGGGGTAAAAAAACCCGTGGCGGTTACTGCTTTGGTTGGGTACAGTTCTACCTGCAGTTGTATTTTTAGATAATGTTAGCATCTTCTCTTACTGTTTACAGTCCCAAGACAAGCCCTCTTCCTTACTGCCTGCTCTGAAACTCTCCATTCCGATTAAGGGGGAAGCAGGACATACTTTCTAGTAACTTTCAATGTGTTTTAAAAAGACTAGCTGACACTACATATCTTTTGTTCTGGCTTTTTATTTTGGTGCAAAACAAAGCTTCTAATAGGTTAGATTTGGCTACCCATGAACACATGCCAGAGCTAACACATAAGAGTATTTAAGTATTCTCCAAAGAGGAAAGGCTGAGAGAACAGCAGCAGTTCAGCCTGGAGATTGTAGTTGGCCTCTTCTCCCAAGTAGAAAGTGATAGGACAAGAGAAAATGTGCCAGGGGAGGTTTAGGTTCCATATTAGGAGAAGTTTCTACAGCAAAAGGGTGGTCAGGCACTGGAACAAGCTGCCCAGGGAAGTGATGGAGTCACCATCCCTGATGGTATGTAAAAGACATGTAGAAGTGGCATTTAGGGACATGCTTCAGTGATGGACTTGGCAGCGCTGGGTTCACAGTTGGACTCGCTTGTAAGGGTCTTTTCCAATCCAAATGATTACATAGAATATTAGAATCACAAAAATTCAAAGACTGCTGATTTCCCTACTGCCACAGGAAAACTTAAAGCAGAGGATAACACTGTTTTTCAGAGACCAATTCCTCTCCAATCCAAAAAGTGCACAGAGAAAGTCATTGCACATAAATACACCCTGACCAGGGTTCTAATGCAATGGCAACTAGAAGGATCAAAGAGAGGGCAATATTACAAAGACTACAGAAGTAATGACTGTATTTGATCCTCTGCTTAAACAAATTACAGGCCTGCCAAAAGCTTCCCTAACATGAGTTGCAATCATCTAGAGTTTCCTTCACACAGTCAACAGTTCTTTATTTCTAAACCAGAAGCTACAATACAAAAGAAAGGAAACTGCACTGAGGTAGTAGGCAGATACGGTAGAAGAAAGCTATTTTCCTAGAACACAATTCACACTGGGAGGGAAGGCAGCATTTACTTCACAACACCTGCAAAGAATCACTCAGCTACACAGTTGCAATTCAAGTCCTGTCTCTGACCTGCTTCTGAAGAAGCAAAGGTATGGATTCTTTTTTTCCATCTACTAGTGCCAAAGTATTACAATAGTCACAGCAACAAGATTGCAGCCATCCAACCTAGTATGCTATTTCCTACAGATTACATCTTGATCCTGCTGGAAAGAAAGTTAGAATAAGGTGAGCGTATAACAGATACTTCTCCTGAGCATTGTCTCTGCCTCCAGGTCTTTGTAGACTATGAAGTTTTTCAGTCATGTCTTTCTACTCGATAGCCCTATAGCCTTATTAAATATACCTTGTATTTTTCTGAATCATGACTATTAAACTAATGTGTTTCATTTTCTTTTGGTCTCAGACAGCTATATTGACTAAAACATTTGTTTTATAAAAGTGCTTGCATCTTCACTTTTGCTATCAAAACAGAATAAATACCTATGTTAATAAAAAAAGATGCTGCGTACTATCTAATGAAACACTACCAGAAGGTTGTGTGTGGAACTGGATGGTCTTACTCCACATTTCTATATTGCTGAAATAAAGCAACAGCTTTTCACTGCTGCTTGTATAGATAGTTATAAAAGTATTAAAGTATTAAAAGCATACTGAATAGAGTTCAAAACACGTCTATTAATATATTTCTGTCTGTCAAAAACTTGCAGGACAGAAGTAAGACTAAACATACAAGGAATCTTAGCCAAATGGAAGCAGTCGATAAATACTGGAAAGGAAGCAGCATGAACTCATGAAATGCAAACTTAGGATTCTGCCAGTCAAACACACTGCTGAGAAGTGTCAAAGACATCGCAAGTCAGTCAGGACAAAACCAATGCAATTTAAACTTACCCAGGGAAGCACAGTCTATAATTGTACGAGACTAAAAAACTATTTTCAGAAACACATATGCAAAGCCTGTCCTGTCACTTGCCGTGGGACAATTTTACTAGGTTTTTTTGCAGCACATTTTCCTTGGATTCTGCTGCATGGGCATTTGCATGCCGTATTTTATGCATCTTTCTACGATCGCATGCAAACAGGCTGACCTGACATTGTTTCTTATGTGCCACCCTGGATAAACAGCAGTATTACTCTTGACATCAAGCTCTAACGTGATGACACCTTCCTTCAGCAGGCAGTGACAGGTACCTCAGGAATTAAATGGATAGTAGGGCCAAATCCACTGTTTGCCATGCTGAAGTGAAACATTAGACAAAATGCCAAAACAGAAAAACAAAATAATAATTTAGGAAAAAAGAGTAACAAGCAATTAAGTCTGGAATAATCTTTTTTAACTGTCCAAAGATGTTATATTGCAAAGACTTTGATGTAAAAAAATCTGAAATTTTTGTTTACTTAAGTCATTAATTCTTATACAAATGACATTATTCAAATTAAACTTCTCAACATGAAAGAGCGTATGCGCATGGTTTTCCTACCAGATGATCATTACTTTCTCTTTTATATTTTCAGACAGTTCTTTTTAAAATCAAATACATGCCAACTACATCAAGGAGAGATCCAGAAAAAAAATCAATCCAAACCTCAAAGCATCAGGAATCATTCAAGAGCAAAGAAAAATCTCTTTTCCTTCTCTTGTTTCCGTGACACACACCATGTTGGTCCAAGTCACCAAACCCTCAAGAGTATCTCTTTACAATCTGCACCTCCAAAGACTGCAGACTCCGAGCATGTTTCCAAGTATTCCCATGGAAATCAGCAGCCCACTGCAGTACTTAGACTTTGTGGATATATAGCATCCTTTAAAGATGCAATATATCAATTCATTTATCCAATGTAAAAGCAGAGTTGGACTACACACTTTGGACAATCATTCTCCTTGAACTTTACATTTGTACCAATGGAAATTATAGGACATAAAACTTGTTTCCATCTATTAATTCTTAACTGCTGAGCAAAATACCACTGTTTCAAAACTGAAGTTACCTACCTACAAGCATTGTTACTCACTCAACTGCTTTCAGGACGAAATATGTTCATTTACAAATCCACTTTAAACTTCTGCCCTAAAATCTTAGGAGTAGGGCTCTCAAGTTTGCTCCTTTTCTTTTCCCAAATCAAATTAAAACATATGCCAACATAACATGCAGGCTCCAAATTTCATTCCATTTGTCAGGATATGATAAAGCAAACAGTAATCTGCACAAATGCCAACTTCAAGGAAAGGAAATAAACTGAATGTTTCACAGGAAGCACACTGAAGCTTCAAGAGTTTGCAGATATGTGGTAGCACTGGCACTTTGGGACAATATTTCTTAAAACGTTCAGAAGTAAAACCTCCACAAGCATTTCTACATTATTTTTTGTATTTTTAAACCACAGCTCTAGCTTCCAGGATTGTGAAATTTGGCTGTGAAATCTGGCATAACTTAGCTATGAAATAGTACACTTAGTTCTGCAGCATTTCTGTAAGTTTTAAGCTAAATTTCAACTTGGGTCCCATAGGCCAATTTGGCTGGTTTTGTTCTTGCAGTTAGTGCCTGCCTCACCTTCTCAAGTACCACAGTGCACGACAAACCCTCCTGCAAACGCTAACAGGCTACACTACAGTATCCCTGGTAGGGAGTAAGTCACCTCACGTTTTTTATTTCTTTTAGGAACTTGTACCGGGTGCAGGTACCACCCAGCTCCATTGGCCCAACCACAGGGCATGGATGAGCCCCTTGGAGTAGGTGGGCACCTCAGAGTAGGGAAGCCCTGCGGCACAGCCCCTTACTATCATCTTTTTGAGTCAGTGCTACAAGGTAAAACAAGCCACTTGAAAGGTGAAGCTGTAACAACAAAGGCAATAAGCACTATTCAATTCTGATGTAAATATGACTGTGGAAGTTCTGCAGCTAGCAGGACACAATGGTTTACCCACTATACTGCAAAAAGCTTGAAAAACGCACACTAAAGTGCAGTTGTGGGATTGAACTTTTCAAAACCATTTAGCAGAATGCTGTTTATTACTAGCAAGGCAAGACTTCAGAAAGGCTGGATTAAAATTGTGAAGCTTAATAAAATTCTTGCATAGACATTGATTCTAGTTGCTGTGCTGTTCTAGAAGCCTACTGGGTTTTAGTCTGGACAACTTTAACTCTCATCTTGGGGCTGAATAACTCACTATGAGTTCAGAATGGCAAAAGGCTTTATTTAATGAAGTCTTCAAGTGGATTCATCTAACCTAATGACTAAAAAGAGACAGGACAATTATGGCCTCCTCCATGTAACAGATGATAATACCAATCCCTTTTCTAGAGAACTTCAGCACCCACTGTTGAGGCTTGTTAACCAAGAACTGTTAAATGGGACTGCTAAAGTCACCCTAATTTTTGAAGACAGTACATGTCTGCCTTATAAAAGCATTTCTTAATACAGTGACAAACAGCCCATACCACAGCTGAGTTTATAAAGAAGCAATAATGTATCAAACTACTTTGGTAGTCTACTCTCTTGACAGCTAGTAAGCAGCCTGCGTGCCAGAAGGTAATGCTTATTTGCAGCCAAACTTTGCACCCACTACATGTGTTAAGCTCTACATGTCAAACACATCCTGATACAAGCTCATGAATTGTTTAGTCTAGGAGGTAAATATTATTTAAGTAATGTTACCTGAGAAGGAAAGAATGTAAATACTTTTCTTACTTGAACTCAAAGTGAGAAAATAGGATGAGAAATCTGTAACATCCTCTTTTTATTACTTAGCAGGACTACCATGTCTCACCTTTGAGTATTAAAACACTATCTTTCATTGAAATGGCTTAGCCTGTATTCCACAAACGGTTCCCATTCTGTAGCCTTCTATTTCACCAAAGAAACAGGAAAATAAAACTTTACCCTTCCTACTAAGCACAGAATTTGCTTAGAAACTGCTACATTTAGTCAATATAGGACTTTCCATTACAAATTGTCATTCAATCACCAACATGTTTTAAGACTGGCATTTACTCAATATACAATGTTATCAAGTTTAGCTAGAAACAACATTTCCTTAGAATGTGTTACGACTTTACCTCCACTATTTTAATCCAGCAGCAGAAAATAACTGTTAAGCCAACACAAGAAATTAATAAACACAATTGAACCAAAACAAAATCCCTTTTCTAGCTTTATATTTTCTCTGAGAATGTCACTTCATTGACAAGCTCCCCGCTAATGGCTGCTTCAAATTTGGTTTTCCCCAGCTCCACTGTAATTTAAACACAATTCTAATCCTTTGTATTCAGAAAAGGCACAGGCTATTCAGTTCAATACCAAACATAAATTGGTAGAGACTTCATTTGCACCTTATCACATGAGACACACCAGAGGGTGGAGGTAGCCTGAGAGGATAAACTCCAGTATAGATTCTGAAGTGGCTGCAAAACCTGCTATAGCATTGGAAAGGATCAAACATCTGGTATACATCTGAATTCCATTATTCATAGCACAAAATCAAAACCACCAAATATATGTTTGTCTTCCACAATAATACCATTATCAAGTAAGATCTGTATTTAGATTTTCAAAACTAGTTCCAACACCTGAATAAAAAAGGTTAATAATAAACTTACACCATCCTACCAATTTTACTGCTCATTTTACTTAAAGCACATAAGTCAAAATATTATCAATTATAATTTTCATCCATTTCTTAGAACCGCATCCAATACCTGCACCAATATTCCTGAGTTCACAGACAAAAGTAGTTGTGAATGTTCTAGCATAAGGGTCCAGCTCTCCTGCTGACATCCTATAAGACATCATCAATCTCACACACGGAGCTTGGATCAGCACTTGAAGATGTAACTACAGGGCATGTAGACACTTTTCTTGAATACCATGTTTAGTCCTCAGTCATGCCTCATCTCTCCATCCAGCAGGAAGCCTAAAAGCAAAACTTACCCAATCTTGCTCATCCATGAGGAGGATACAAAAGAAGTCTTGATCACAATCCACTGCCCAGCACGCAACCCCTCTTCAATAGCCAATTTTTATCTCTTCTCCTGAAATCCTACTCCACACTACTCTTAACTTCATCAGACCTTTCCCTGGCTGGCTAAGCTTTCACTGGTCCCTGCTCTCAGTCTCCTTATGGACTTGGTACTTTGTATGACTAGTTTGCGGAACACCACTTAGGTGAGGTTGGTAAGTGAAGCAAAATTCTTCAAATGTTCCAAACGAACACAGCAGTACAGAGCATGAAGGTATGACATCTGTCAACTCCAGATTTTGACAGAAGTCTTCCTATTTGGTTTTGCATGTGCCAAAACTTCTAACATATTATCAGTATTCCCACAGTCTACTTTAGATGCTATTATCTCAAATCTAACAGAGTGTGGGTACCATGCTGAGAATATTCACACAAAACTTTCTGTTAATGGTGTATTACTTTCCTAGTCAGATACTAAATTGACACAAGGTATAGCATACATTGCAGATTTGATTAAAGAAAGTAATTCCTTTTTTCTCTGAGTTCTGAGCTGGATCAGCAAACTAAACAGTTTCTTCCTATAACTGCATAGGTGCTGAATCAGGTACAGTGGAAGCAGAAGGAAACCACAGCTGGAGTTGGTTGCTGGGGCAGTGCTACGGAAGCAGCTTTTTTGGTGTAGCACATAGTAACACCACAATAACCAACGTCACAATAGCTCCCATATTTTCAGCTCGATTATTGACAGCTGGTTAAGTCAGAGTTAATGGCAAAGAGGTGAGGAAGTGAAATGCCTTTGTCAAGACATCGGACAAAGTACTCTGGTATCAATGTACACTGTGGAAAGCGATGTGAAAATCCTACACGTGACAATACAGATCTGAATGCCTAAGATGACTTTTTACTTAAAGAACAACAAAAGAACCTGACCTGACAGCTAAGGAAAAGCAGACAAGGATCACTCTCCTCTTTTAGATAAGCATAGTCACTTCCAGCTTTTCTTTACTGATGGATATGGGGAGGGGAAGAGGGGGAGAGGAGGAAAGGGAAGTGACTGACTCAAGGATGCAAGTAAAAGGAGACTTAGAAAAATAGTGGGATTACAAAAACTAAATAAAACAGATTTGTGAAAAAGGCATACAGTGATAGAAAGTGGTATCTTAACAACAGCTAAAAAATAGAGAATCTATTTTTTAGATATATTTCTCATATACTTGGTTCAACTGAGAAGCATTTCAACTGAGAATCAAGTTTGGCAAAATTACAAGCCACATACTAGCAGGTTCAGAAATCAAATTCATCAGCACACATAACCAAATTAAAAGCAATTAAGAATATGAAAGAAACCATACTTACAAAAGAAATCAAGCTAAGGCTTCACACTGTACATTTGGCAGTCAACTTTAGAATTCTTCTTCCTTTTTCTCTGAATTCTGTTAAATGCAAAGTTCTAGCATGGCACTAACCACAGTTGTCTGGCAATGACAGCAAGGAAAATTAAAAACAAAACAAAACNTTTTTTAGATATATTTCTCATATACTTGAGAAATGTCTCTACTTGTTCAACTGAGAAGCAAGTTTGGCAAAATTACAAGCCACATACTAGCAGGTTCAGAAATCAAATTCATCAGCTCACATAACCAAATTAAAAGCAATTAAGAATATGAAAGAAACCATACTTACAAAAGAAATCAAGCTAAGGCTTCACACTGTACATTTGGCAGTCAACTTTAGAATTCTTCTTCCTTTTTCTCTGAATTCTGTTAAATGCAAAGTTCTAGCATGGCACTAACGACAGTTGTCTGGCAATGACAGCAAGGAAAATTAAAAACAAAACAAAACAAAAAACCCCCCCCACAAAACAAACAAAAAAACCCAGTACCTGTCTGATTTTTTTAAACACAGTTTTAACAGATCATTTTAATTTAATAGAAAATTCCATTATTTCTATTGAAAACTCTGTAATTTTAATTGCATAAACTAATTTTCTAGTCAACTCTATACAGAGACTGCACACTCTACTATAATTTGTAGCTGCTGTCACTGCCTGAACACTGAGAATAAAACTTATTCAAAAAAACAGACACTCATCTATCCCCAGAATATGAGGAGGATAGTAATTCTCCATAGAAATACTGTGCTTTCTGTACCAATTCAGCACTTTTATTTCTTCTGCACCATTATGTATATTTCAGCTGTCCTTCACATAAAACCTTCCTTTCAGAGAACATGAAAACATTGCATGGAAACTCTCAGAAGAATTAAATATAAATGCATCTCCCTCAAGACATTAGAACATCTTCATCTATTTTAGGCAGAGCATATTGCAAGGTATCCCAACAGACCAGCAACAAAAAGACAAAGGACACTTTTTCAGCCTGCCTACAACCTTCACCAGGGCCGTGTTATTCATAACTCACACAGGTATTCAGTGGGAGAAGGACACATTAAGGAAAAAATGGAGGTAATTAATATCTACCCTGTTGATGATTCAGTATTTAATTTTGAAATGTTTTTCATTCTCACTGTGAAGTAGTGTGTGTGTGCCACTGTCATAAAGATTGATTGGTTATAGTTTGAGGATTAAAAAATCCCTTCTGAAGTATCCATAAAGCTCAGATTGAACTGAATAATTGTGAAAAAAAATGGCATTGCTTTCAAAAGTGTTTTATCTAATATCTTTTCACAAAGACATGCTTCATCCCACTTTCCTTCCTGCAGAACCAACAACAAGTAGTTCTGATCTTCAGTTTAAGTCATCCTTGTAATATTCAGTATTAAGACCTCATCAAGGGGAAAAAAAGAATATTGAAACTAGAGTTACATCTGCAGTAGAAGCAAAGAGAGCAGAAACAACAGAAAGCGTGGGTGTATTTCAGTGACCACTAGACACATGACAGTTAAACAAACAATTTCTTGCTCATTATGTTCTTGTCTGAATGGTTTCTGGGAACCAGCAATGGTGCAGCAGGGCCAGTCTCCAGCTCTCAATCATCCTGCCCTGCATCACACTGATTCTTGCAATGTTCATTTATTCATGCTAAGTTTCTTCCTCTGACCTAACTCATTACCTGTACAGAAGGGAGGACAGAGGAGGATGTGATGCTTGCATTAACATTCTGTTATTTGACACCAATCTTCACCACACTTACTAAAATGTCAGCACTCTTAAAACACACAGTGTAACCTCAGTAAATCATCTCTGCTTTTTGATCACACTTTTGTACATATTTTTTAATTTAGTCAATACTGGTAAAAAACTAACAGAAGCCATGTCAGAGAAACATGGATCATTTTTGAGAATTTCACCCAAAAAACCCAAACAAACAAACAAATTTAAAAAAGAAAAAAAAAAACCCAACCAAAACAAGAAACCCCCACACAACTAACCAATCATTTAGCCATTATTTAGATTTGTAATAACTGAAGTAATTGCTAAACATTGAGAGAGGGCACATAAAGTGGTACAATTCCCCGAGGCAATGTTAACAGCAATGATTACTGAAGAAACAGCTTATTATAAAAAAAATCTACTGTCAAGAATCAGGTTGGTAACATAAGAAGGAAACTAGAAATCCAGATGAGATTGTCAGCTGGTCTGAGGCTAATGGTAAACACAGACCAGGCTCTGTGGTCAACAGGATAAGGTCCAAGCGCACAGTCTACAAGATCCTTCTGGTTTGCTCCTTGCATAAACTTCCACTCAATTTTACATGTTAATGGCTTTTGTATCACCCTGAAAACAGCTAAGCTACCTATGCAGTGTAATGAGGGAAGATGGCCCAACTGGCTCTACTTAAGGGTTAGCACCTTACTCCTTGTGACTTTGAAAGATGTGGCCTGATGAACCGAACCAAGCCAAATTAAGCAAGGCCCAGGACAGCAGCTTTTGTGGCAGACCTGTTAGGCAAGAGTAGCCAAACATAGGTGAATAGCTGGGCCAACAACAAAAATCAACCTTTTCCAGTTCTTTCAGTCTCTCTGGTTAGCTTCATTTTGCTGAAAGCAGTCATCACCACTAACTCATTTCTGTGAGAACTATTCCAAGTCCTTGAGCACAATCTGTCTGACAATAACCATTCTCAAAGTGTCTTTCAAGTGTGGGGTAGAGATGTTCAACAATTTAGCCATTTGGGATTTATTTTGCATCTTCCTGCATTTGCTCCAACCTGTCTGATGATTTCTAGCAAGTAAGTTTAATAACATTTACAATCACATTAGTACATTTTTGCTAGCAGACAGAGCAATTCTGGACTCTCACATGCAGTAGTAAAGCATGAAGCAGAGTAGTTGTGTCCTGGGAAGTGACAACACTTGTGCATTTGCTCCCCCATCCTCCTCTTTGAAAAACTCCACCTAGTGCCATTTGGCACCTTTCATACACAAGCACTTCCGTAACTAGTAAGCATCTACTTTTGTAGTTGTAGGCAACAGCAAGCTGCATTTTAATTCCAGGGAAGCAGATAGTTTACATGAGCCAGATGGAAACACCTGCACCTCTCTGGCCTTGGCATGTCCATGGCTGCATATCAAAATACAGTCGATGTTAAAGAGCCACAGGTGCAGGAAGCTTGCTCCAGTGCTCATTTCCACAATATCCTTTTAAAAGGACAGCTTATCCTTTGCTAACTACACTTCAGAGAAATGCTAACTACTCATACAATTTTTTTCCTAGCATATGTTTTAACCAAATGCCACTATAAAACTAGAGTTTGAGAAATACACCATGCCATGCCAAGAACCTGACTTACTCCTCTTAAAATTTAGTCGTCACAACATCTGTACCACAACAACAGGAGCAATACTGCTTGTCCAACCCAGTTAGAAGTTTTGCTGATTTATATCACTCTTCACTAAGCTATGCAGGGTAAAGTCTGTGAACTGAACCATTGTTCTAACACAGAAAGGCCTTCAGAAGGTTTTGAGATACTCTTCCACCAGGTCATTAGTATGTAGTGCAAAATATAATTGAATCATTATTTCCTTGGATACTCCTCACCTTCATTAAAGGAAATCTAAGGCTAGCATGTTTCTAAGTATAGGTACAAACTCTGCAACAGCAGGAAGACCACCACAGTCCTATACAAGGCCTGGAACAAGCAAGCCCAGTAACTCTGTCCAGGGAGCACACTGGGTTTCCTAGACCAGGTCCCAGTGCAGCAGCACTCCTGTTATGAATACCCTCCTTCCAGCTATTCCCTCCCTTGTGCCAGTGGTAAGCAATATTTGCAACACAAGTGGAGCAGAGCAGATCACATTCTTGCATGCTTGTGCCTCAGTGTAAAGATCTGCTATGCTAGCTCAGGCCAGCTTCAAAGGAATTTTAAACCAAATAGGCTGTTTTCCACTTTCACCAGTAACTGAATGTTCATCCACTACCAGGTGGCCTGAGAGAAGGCAGGAATGCTTAAGATCATCACCTGTTTTTTCCACTGCTTGTCATAACCTCTGTCAAAAGAAGCAGGAACCATAATTAGAAGTTATTTGCACAAAACACAAGCCGAAGGACAGAAGGATGGAAATGAAGAACACAAGAGAAACTTGTTCTATGTCTCTGTCAGAAAACAAGTAGGAATATATCTGAAATGTTGGGTAGCAGAGGTGAGATTATATAAATATTTTCTAAAAAGCTTCCTATGCTTCCAATAGTTTGGAACAGATATTTGTACTACAGAATGATTATACTACACCTCTGAAATAAAAATCAATAGCTATCAAAAGCTAATTCTCAAAAGTCGCCATAGCAAAATAAGAGTTTTTGACAGATTCCTGCAGCAATTCCAGCATGGCACAACTAATAACTCACAATTTAACCAAATGAATCAGTGCTATTTGAACATCAATGCTGACTTGAAAACTGAGGTACCTGATTTCTGCATAATAATGCACACACAGAGACAATACAATCAGAAAATGCAATAGTGTGTCCATTTTTAAGATCACTTCAGGGATGGAAGCCTGCAACAATTGCACCAGTATTACTATTTTGAAATTCAAAACCTGCATTTCAGATGTCAGTGAACACTGTAAGGCAAGCTTTCTCAATTGTTACTGCTTATTCTGCAATGCTCTGGCTTTCTCCTTTGCAGTACACCACACTTTTCTTTGAAGTAAAAAAACACTCTTATTTGAGCTAAAACCCAGCTTCAGAAAGCATCACAGCAAAATCTGAAGCTGTAGACAGAGGCATTTATTAATATCAAGTATCTTTTTAAATAAGTCCACTCACAAGTAACACAATACATTTTGAATCTTGTATCTAAAGAATTTTTAAATATACATAACTATAGAAGAACCTTTGCCAAAGTGGTTTTGGCACAAAAAGGAAGAGATGGATACTGAGCATGTGTCCACTGTTCTAGGTCAGACGGACAGGTAGATCCATCTCCGAGCTCTGGCTGACAATGCCAGACAGTAGACGCCTTTTTGGCACAGTTATCACATCTGACTCTGAAGAAAACCACACCTCTCAAAAAGGACTGCTATCACACCCTTTCCATTTTCTCTTACCTTAAAAGCATGAAACAAACATTAGTAAAAACCCATTAGAAAATGAACTTTTTTTTTCTTGAGGAAGCAATCACAAAGCTCAATCTGTCACCAGGGTGACGTTTCACCATGGAAGACCACCTCTATTTCAAAGGAATAAATCAGTTTCAGTTGTCATTATCCCACTCCAGTAGCTTGCAACCATGCAGAATAACTGTTCTGAAGCACTTTGGCAGTTTCCCTTTCCAAAATAGGCACTGCTGATAAACACCTTACAGGAAGAACTCGCATTGCATGCAGTGCTCACTTTAAAAATCAAGACAATGAAAACGATCCCCAGGCAGTACCTGACACAAGGGAGGCACAGCTGCTGGATTCAGATTTATCCAGTATTTACTGTATCACATCCTGCCAACTGAAAACAAAACAGCCAAACAGCTCTTCTTTCACAGTATTCCATTCTATCTATTCCCTAGCAACATCCACAGGCACTTTCCCAAGGTGTTCTTCAAGATCATGAAACCTCTTCAAAGATCCTGCCCTCCTTCAGTCTCTCAGATGAAGTTCTCCAAGATTTAAGCAGTCTACTGCTCAGTAGGCAAGTATCTATCAAGACAACTAGTATTAAATACTAGTTGTTTCCTCAAATCTGCCTTCCTCTATCCATCTGACTCTTCCAGCAAAGAAGATAAGCTCTGGAGGACTGGAATTTTATTCTATTGCTGCAGTCCAGCAGCAATAACAACCAACATTTCGATTCTGAAAGAGTGCAGGGAAAGCTATTTCTCCTATTCCTGGCAAGAGCAAGCAGTTAATCTTCTTATTTTCACTGAAAAGAACAGCAGAGAATAAAAACTCTGCAAGTTGATCAAGTACCCACCACAGTGGGTAAAACAAACTGCCAAGTGACATATAACAGGATCCCCGCAAAGGAATGCAGGGTCATGACACACACAATCTTCCACAATGATTTGTTCTTTAAAAATTTGTAAAAAATCAGGGGATGAAGTAGGTGGTCATGTCACTCTTCATCTAACAAGTCTGCACTGATACAGTGCACTGAAGTAGACAAGCTTTCATATCAGCCTTGTGAAAATCCACACAAGTATCAGTAACTGATGGATGACCAAGCTGTGCTTGAAAATGGCTACTTACTCCTTCAGCACAGGCAGGAGGAAAAGATGCAGCTCACTGAAAACCTTACAGTTCTGCAGATGAGCTTGTTTGCTCCCCATCTGTTCATCCCCTTTTGGTCTCTATTCAAAGTGGAATACCCTCCGGAGAACATGATCTCCAGGGTGCATCAGGTTTCTGATCCACAGTGAATGCTTGGTCAGAGCTTGCCTGTGGAGACTGTTTTAATTACATCATGCTGGAATTTGGCAAGAGTCCTGGCATTTAATTAAACAGCCATTTTTTGAAGCAAAGCCCACAGCAGAGCAGACAAAGAGACACAGAGTGTCTCATGATGTGCTTCATAGCAGCACTTTTCCTATGGCCCAGTGCCTACTTTGTAAGCAGTCCTGATCTACAACATTTCACATCACCGGATGCTTAAAATCAGGCAAAGAGGGGTGGTCTATACCCAGGAGTACGAAAACCACTCACATTTTCCAAGAACAGTGAAAACCACAGCTGACTGACTTCAGGCCCATGAAAGCTGTAATAGGCAGTATTAGGAAAAGATGATTGGGCTCCTTCCTATTTACCTTCTCCTGTGAAGAAAGGTCCACAGAGTAGCTATGCCACCATATTTCCCCAGACACTTACAAATGTAAGGCCCACGAGGACAAAGACAAAATAGTAAGCATGATAGTCAGCATTTTTTAGGTATTTTTACCAGAAAGTAACTTTTTCCTGATGTTACAGAAAAAGGCCAGGACCTTTTTAACAGTTTAAAGATCTCTTGCTTTAAAATAGAATCTGTTCCTCTGCTGCCAGGCCTAAAAATTTTAAGAATTCATTTCTGGGATCAAGCATTCCAGCTTCTAGTCTCAGTCATTTTTTTTTTTTACCCGTCGGTGATTCAGAGCCCTCTGAACATTCATTGAGGAACCAGCGATGACTCCCCAGAAGGATGCAGTAAGCACATCCACCCAGAACATCTGTTCCGCCTCTGCGAAACAAGACTCATTTCTAGTTTCACAATCCTGAACATAACAGTCTGAAAGGTAGCCTAACATGGAAGATAGCATTCCCACTTTCTCCAAAGGCTCTAGGAGTAATTTCCTACAGATATTCTGGTTTAGATCAATATTGCCATTCTGGCCCTCTACAGAGAATCTTGTACATGGGTTCTAGTATTGTTTTGTTGCAAATAATTTTCCTGATGTGCAGTAGCCTTTCCCCTGCCTTCAGCTACATGTTATGCCATGTTGACAATCCACGGTCAGTTTAGAATGAAGCAAAACACTCTTGATCCCTCTCCTCAGCTGCCTCCAATCAATTAGATGCCTAATAAAAATTTTACTGCCATGGTCTCCTCCCTGCACTACTCAGCACTTTGCACCAGGGAGTTCATGTCGTTTCTACTTTTACCACTTCACAAAGTTCTGTAACACAGTGTGTTATGGTCTTTTTGCAGTAAGGATGTTTCCCATCGTTACACACACTGCTGGCTCATCTAGTTCAAAGTCAATAATGAAAATGTTAGACAAGACAGGTCTCTGAGGATCACCACCAGTAACATCTCCGTCGGTAATTCCCTCTCAAAAACACCTTACTATATGCTCTTCCCATCAGCCAAGGGTTTGTTCACTAAAAGACACATCTCATTTCAATTCCTCTCTTTTTTTCCTCCCCCAACAGGAGGCTGTATCAGAGGATTTAATTAAATCTACACAGGCAAGGCTACAGCAGCAAATCCAATCAATTGGCTTACATGGCAACAACCAATTGGCAACCCACCTTTGCCAAGATAGCATCTCTCCTGTGAGTTCACATTTAACCTGTGTTTGATCTCTCGCTTTCAATAGTGAGAGAACTGTAGATGAAAATCAAGCCTACTACCTGACACAATTATTTCCCATTGAGTATTTAATTTCTCCCTTCTCCACTCAAATCACCATCATCTGACCCCCATCATGAGAGGCCACCAGAAAATCCAGAAAACCACTGCTGTACAGTTTTGTTTTCTTTGCAGTTTTTACCCTGTAGTAGACAGATCCTTGGCCCTCTACAAGAGAGGTTTTATCACCTCAGGCAGGAAGGGGATTGTGAAAGAGAGCTGAAAGGTCGCACAGGAAAACTGTGAATGCTGTTTCCCTAGAGCTCTTTAAAGACCTGTGATATGCAGGATCTGCACAGGGTGGCCTCACTACTTGAGAAAACTTGGTCTACAGTGGCAGTAGCCCTTGCATGCTCAGAGGCTAATGCCTCATCCCAGGAGACAGGTTTGCCAGGGCTACTGGTGGTAGGGGAAAAAGAGGTGAGGCAGCAAAGAGCTGCAGTGAGCCTGCAGTAGAAGACATTGTCCTTTGGAAGAAGCACTTCCTTTCTGAAGTATTAAACAAACAACATAAGGCAGAGTTTCCTTTCCTTAAGGAACTAAAACTGATGTATGCTTGGTTTTGATACAGTTTTACACTAAAATTCAGCTTGAGAAAAATTTGAAAACCTACCCCAGCAGCATCATGTTCAACATAATGACCAAAGTACAACAGTTGTCACCAAGAGCAGGAACACAAGGTCAAGTGAAGAGCCATATGGCTGATTTATCATCCAACACCATAAAAATGAACCTGAACTTCTAAGTTAGTCAACTAAGACTTACACATGTAAAAGTTGAAAGCTAAGCACCCAAAAAAAAGCCCCCACAAAACCAACAAAAAAAAAATCCCCACAAACCAATAACAGCAAGCAATAATACTTGCAGCTAAAATAATTGAAATGCTATGAAAGCCCAGCTACTTGCTTTAAGCCTAACCCACATTTTCAAGAATACCTGATCATGGTGTACCAGCCCTGTAGTGCCTCAAATACATGAAAAATTTTTTATGCTTGGCCACGAGAACCCATTAAATTCAGCAGTTTCCAAAGGACCTTACAGGGGAGATGTGACGTTGGATTGTCAAGCACACTGCATGTTCAAACAAAAATTTGTGGGAATTTGGAAGCTTTTAAAAGTTTCTCTGCTGTACACAATATCTGCAGCATGGGTTGTTCTCATGCTAAGGTTGTATTTTTCTAAAACAGTAGCAAACAATAAATTTCAAATTTAATCTCATATGACATACCAGATTTCAGTTCCTATATGCGTAGCCATTTTAACTCTGAAGAGACAGACATTTTTAATACATAGATGCTAAAATTCTCCACAAAAATCCCACTACCTACAGGCTGCCAAAAAGTCATCTGACTGCAATGACTTCAAAACACAACTAAAGACACCTTGAAAGCTGGTTTGTATTGTGAATGCAATTACTCCCGTCACAATTGTCCCGGTTTGAGACAATGTAAGGAGGAAAACGCCCTCCCGGGGGGAAGGTAGACTATCAGCCACCCCTCTCCAACCAGGTCCAGACAGAGGCAATTCCTTAGAGGCAGAACGAAAAAAACCCTGTTTTATTTACAAGGCATAGGAAAAAAATGAACAATATTAAATGATAAACTACTTGCGATGAAGAAACCTGTGTAAAGTACAGAGTCCTTGGCGTGGCCCCCGCTGACGGGCTGAGGCAGGGCCCCTCCCCCAGTGATGCCGGCAATAGGATAACCTTCTGGCCTGGATCTAAGCTCGGTTGAGAAGCAGTTTCAGGGAAAAAAATCCCAAGGAAAAAAAAAAAAACAACCGGGCCAAAAAAAAAAAAAAAAGGAAAAAAAAGGAAAGAAACAACTCTCTCTTGCCTGCTGCCTGTGGCAGAGGCGAAAGCTTAGCAGTGAGTGAAATAAAAAAAAAAAAAAAAAAAACCCGCCTGAGTCCCAGCACAGGAGTATTTGTGTTTGTCCTTGAAAATTCCTAGACTTGAGTCAGAGGCACAGAATTCATGTTTAGTATACAGCGGCGATATGAAATAACAAAATGGTGTCATATGCTCAACCCAAGACTACGACTAATAACACCATATTAATTTTTGCCCTCTGTTTGAAAACAATACAATCTGTATTCCTGGGTCATTAAGCCAGTAATTTCCAATCTACCTAAGCAAGAGGAAAGGATGCCCTGATGACCTCAAGCAAGCACTTCTTTCCGTACACCACATTTCAGATGAAGCTTCTGGAATGTGTTTCCACCAAAGACTACTTGCTACATGTAGAGTAGAGAGGAGTACTGTGGCAGGCAAGACAGAGAACAGCTGAATTAAACAGAGAAACACATTTGCCCATACAACAACCTACACCAGGGCCAGCAAAGTGGAGGTGTCAGATCTCATCTCAGCAATTGCTCCTCTCAATCTCCTGCCATCAAAAAAGTACATAACTACGTAAGTACTCATGTATGATATGCATTCGCTAGGTACCAGCTATAATCTTTTGATTTACACTTACATTTGAGTCAGAATTCTTAAAGAACCATTGAAAGTACTAACTACAATCTAACTTCATAATGCATTGCAGCATGCCTAATGTCACACATTTCCCATCTGGCTTACAAACTCACTCAGAACCAGACAAAATAGCTGTCTACATTCCAATGTCAAATTTTATTTTTAACGAAGAATCTGTATGCTTATATTTCTTTCACTTAAAAGGTTCAATATTTTCATTAAAGGATAGTAGCTTTTAACCAGACCTTATTAAACCATAATTGGGTTACTGTATGCAAATTATTGTGACAATTAGTGTTACTAACACATATCCTTAGGAGCCCAGCAAAACTATTTGCTTTAAAAGCAACCCAAGGACACCTGTACAGAAGTGAAAACTGTTACAATGAATGCTAAGTGTTCCCTGTAACTAGTCTGACTGCCTTCACAAAAACATACTCATAAGATAGATCTCTTCATTGTATTTGTAAATACTGGGGGGGTCCATGTAGTTGTTCGTATCACCACAGAATCATATAATCATTTAGACTCGAAAAGACCTTTAAGATCATCAAGTCCAACCATGAACCTCACACTGCCAAGGCTACTAGTAAAATATGTCCCAAGTGCCACATCTACACATCTTTTAAATACCTCCAGGGATGGTGACTCCACCACTTTCCTGGGCAGCCTGTTCCAATGCCAGACAACTCTTTCTGTCAATAATTTTTTCTTAATATCCAATCTAACCCTCCCCTGCACAACTTGAGGTCATTTCCTCTCGTCCTGTCACTTGTTACTGGGAGAAGACACCAACACCCACCTCACATCTACTCTGGGCTGCCATTTTCCATGTTTTATACGATCACAGAATATCCTGGGATGAAAGGGACCCACAGGGATCATTGAGTTTAACTCCTGGCCCTCACAGGACAGCACCAAGAAACACACCATGTGCCTGAAAATGTTGTCCAAACATTTCTTGAACTCTGTCAGGCTTGGTGCTGTGACCACTCCCTGGGGAGCCTGTTCCAGTGCCCAACCACCCTGTGGGTGAAGAACCCTTTTCTAATATTCAGCCTAAACCTCCGCTGCCACAATTTCAGGCCATTCCCTCAGGTCCTGTCAATGGTAACAACAGAGAAGAGATCAGTGGCTGTCCCTCCTCTTCTGCTCACAAGGAAGTTGTAACTGCAATGAGGTCTCCCCTTAGTCTCCTCAGGCTGAACAGACCAAGTTCCTCTAATTGTTCCTTAACAATTTTGGATTTACGTATGAAGAGAGAACCACATCTTACTACTACATTTTTGGAACTTACCATGGCAGTTCTCATACTGGTTTTTGTTAAAACTTTATTTTCTACATAAATCAATCAATGACTGGTAAATCATGCAAGTAACTTGAGCTTTTAATTAAAAAGTAGTTGAATTGCTTCTGTATTTCCAGAATTACAAAATCAACGGTATACCTAAAATTCAACACATGTAGATGAAAAACTCCTCAGGCCTAGGTTTCCTCTCTACTTACCCTGAACAAGTTTCCCTGAAGCAGGTTTCCCTCACTTGAATCACCTTTTACAGGTGTTTGCCAATTTAAGATGAGTGTTTTCAGGTCCAAGTTGCTCCATTTAATGCAGAGCTTTAACGCATATTTCCTGACATGGCAAGCAGAGCCATGTTGACATGCCTGCGGGTATCTGACATCCACCTTCCAAGAGCTGTTAATGCCAGGAGACACAGAACATGAACAAACGGGCCAGTAACAAGAATACTATGTGAGAAAGAGCAGCAGATGCTGACAGTATTCAGCTTTTAGTAAAGTAACTAAAATATTTAGAGTACTTAGTGCTTCTTTTAAGAGCACAGACCAGAAGAGAGCAACAGTCCTCATTAGGCCTAAAGATAAATATGACCTAAAGAATAAGTCAGAAGAAATCAAGCCATTACTACCAGATATTTGTTTAGATATGGAGCATCCTACCTTGTGATGGGAGAGGATCTCTGTCTGTATTAGCCCTCTACTGCAGGAAATGCTCACCATGCAAAAACCCATATTCAGGAAAAGAAAGCCTAAGCAGGATTAGATAATTACAAACAGAGACAAGTTAGGCAGCTTTAAGTCACAGCTGTTGTCAAGCTACAAAATCTGCTTTTTGCAGGATTCTGCCAATAATCACAGACAATAAATGTGTCCATTTGCCTGTCTTCTATCCTTACTTACCAAGGAGGAAACAGACACCACAATTCTATTCTTTTTTTAAACCTTTGGAATGGCTTCAAGTCCATAAAGGAATTCTGTACAAGTTATTTCAAATTCACAGACCAGTTCAACTTTAGAAACCTGCTGAAGCAGCAATGTCCATTAGCAAGCGAATTTCTTCCTGCAAAGCTTCTGCATGGATGAGGATCACAGTTTAGACAATTATACCAGCAACAAATGGATTCTCCAAGGGTACTTTACCTGAACTGAGGAAACCATTACAGGCTACATTTGAAAATGCCCTTTTCTCTGTATAAACCAAACTAAAACTAAGGGGGCTTACAGCTATACCCAGCAGGTAGATTACATCTCACTCTATGTTCACCCTCAGTTTAAAACGCAGTCTCATTGCTCTGAAATGGAAACTTCCAGAAAAACAAGGATACTTTCTGTATGCAGAAAGATGCTTAGACTCGCAGACATTCTCAGTGAAAGTTCCTGTGTCAGACTCACCAAGCCCAAGTCAGGGCTTGGAGCTACAGCAGTCCCATGTGATATGAGCAAAGTATTTGAGAAAAAGCTATTTCAGGGTAAGACGAACTCAAAAAACTATATGCTTCAAAGCTTTTACTGTAAAAATGTTTATAAAACCCATCCCTTATTGAGGGCTATTGAAAACAGATGAACAATAAAAATGCTTATACAGGAAAAATAAAAAGCTTGGAAAAAGGCAGCTTTATTTCTTACGGTCCATAAATACAATAGTTAGAGTTGTACTATACATGTGGCAAAACTCTATTTCCAAAACCCTAGAATGGTCCTTCATTGTTCAAAGTAAATTCATGGAGCTTAAATTAATTTTATCATCATGAGAAGAGTAGATCACACAAGTAGGTTAATAATGTCACTCAGCAAGGCTGCACTACTGGTATAGGGCTAGAAAAGCAGCATTATCTAGCTAACAGTCCATCAAATCAAAAGGCTGAAAGAATGGAGTTTGTTCAGGCTGGAAAAGAGAAGGCTTTGGGGTGACCTAGGTATGGCCTTACAGTACCTGAGGGAGCATACAAGAAAGTCAGAGAGAGACTTTTTACAAGAGCATGTAGTGACAGGACAAGGGGGAATGGTTTCAAACTGAGAGTAGGTTTAGATTAGGTATTAGGAAAAAATTTCTTTGCTGTGTGGATGTTGAGGTTGCCCAGAGAGTTTGTGGATGCCCCATCCCTGGAAGCGTTCAAGTCCAGGTTGGATGGAGCTGTGAGCAATCTGGTCTAGTGAACCATGGCAGGGAGGATGGAACCAGAAGATCTTTAAGGTCCCTTCTAACCCAGGCCATTCTGTGATTGTACAGCAAGAAAAAAAAACAGATTCACACTCTCTAATGAAACTTCTCGTACTGCTGCTGCTCTGAGGCTCAACCACAAGGTGTCAGAAACAAACATTTTTAGCTAACTATAGTGATGATTGATTGCAATTTGCAGGATTTCATTTTTAAACACAAAATCTGACGGTAGCTTTTCACTGCTACTGACTACTGTAGTTAGGAGAATTGTAGTGTTTCAAATAAAGAGCACTGAAGACCTAACAAGAGAAGAGCACCCACTTATCTCTCATTCCTGCTTCAGATACCAGTCACAGCCCTAAAATATAAAATTCTAGCTTACACGTTCTGTCAGTTAACTCTTCACATGACTCCATTAAACTCTTCTGTCTCTCTTCATAAGTCACTAAGGGTTACTGCAGAGGACACGATGCCAGGCTACAGGGGCCTTCTTTTGGTCACTTGATATATTGTAGGCTCTATGCAAAAGGTACTCCCAGGAATGTCTTCAGAGAAAGCAACCTTCCCCATACAGCCCTTTCCTTCCCATTCCTACTTCTGCCACTGTTGATAACTGCCATTAAGATTTTAATTTAAATCATGGGGAACACACAGAAATATTATGCAAACCCTGTGCTCTCAGCCTGGAGAGATAATCACCTGCACAATCCATACACAACATTTCTTAGGATAAAAGCAAAGCATTAGTATTTAACTCCATGACACAAATACAACAGCACAACATGCAGAATCCCTCTCTGATGGGAACCCAAACAAAAAAGTACTGCTCTGAAGGACAAACCCTCAGATGCCACGTTACAGAGGGCAACTAGTGCCTCAGCAGCACACTCCCACAGGTCAAGCACATCTTCGACTAGCAGAAAGCATGCCAATGAATCCCAAGGAATCAGTCACCATTTAAGTTTAGCATCAAACAAAAATAAAGACGTTCAAGTCTAAAAAGCATTTTTACATCACACATGTGCAAACAACATTTTAAGATAAAGGCAGTACTTTGCTATAAATGAGGCATAAAGTACTTCACAACAATTTATCTTATTGTCATTAAACATTCAAAGAAACAGCAATTCTAGTTTGTTTATTATGGCCAAATGCCCAGATTTAATTTTTTTTTTCCACACATCTGTTTAACCTAAAAATTGGACAGTTTAGGCTGCAAGAAAACAGAAGGCTGGAAATGCAAACAACTTTGCCTTGGGGTGACAGGACTTGAAAACTTAGTAGGTCACTTATCTTTACAGAAATATAGGAGTTCTGCCAAGACTGGAGATTCCCAATGAGTTGAGACAGTACAGGATTGTCCAGTATTTTCCATTAATTTCCTCACTTAGAATATCTGTCCTCAGCATCCTCCACTGTCATCTGCAATTCTAACTAGCACAAAGAAATGAAGGCCATTTATTCTACTAAGTGAAAGTGGAAGAAAATTCTGCCTACAATTTTCCTGCAGCTCTGGTACCTACTTGAGAACTCACCTACAGATTTTGGAGATTTTGGAAGGAGAAGTAGGTGTTTGTCCCTTTTCTATTTGATAAACTGGCTCTGAAACTCTAGCTTCATTTCTCCTCTGTTTTTCTGGAATGAAGGAGCCTTGATCCAGTTCTGTCACTAGATTTATGAGGAATGTGCAACACAGACCCAGTGGGCAGCAAGGCTCAGTTCTGTGACTCCTAAATTTTCCTTTGCTTCAGAGGAGTTTGCTGGCTGCTATAACTTAGTTGGCCTTTCCTATTTCCTGTGCCTCTCACAGACAATAAACAGAAATATTCCAGACATTACTTTTTGTCTGGATCCTAAGAAGCATTTTCAAGACAACACAAGCACTTGCAGTGCCCACTCTCCCACACTTCTCAAAATCACACAGCAGAATAGAAATACTCGTCTGAAGAGACACGCATGCCGTTAAGGAAGGGGAGAATAACCTCTTAGCCACTTCATAATTTACTCAAAAGTGATTAGGAGGTGTAATAAAAAATTCTTCAGGGTGTTAAAAATTTCTGGACACTCAGAACTACCCCAACACTAGAAAAAAAGCACTACTTGTGCTGCCTAGAGTCAAGCAGCAGTTTCCACCAACTAACCACCTCCACAAGGGAACATATCCAAAGTTTTACTAACTTTGCTTACAGCTATTGAACTATGAAGAACTGTTGTCAGATTTTACAAGAGGGCAGCAGGCAACTGGATTAACTGACTGTAAGAATCAGAGAATCAGAGACGAGTGATGTTCATCTCTCAAAAGACATTAAAGTGAATCCAGACTAATCTTAGATTGAAGTTTGCTTTCAGCTGCAAAGAAACAATTTGAGAGGCAGCTCTTGAAGGAGCAATATCAGATTTCACCCAAAATTACAAACAAATTCCTTTGGCAGCTTCTGGATGGATTTCTTACTTGTTCTGTTTTTAACTTCATTCAAACATCCAAAGCCCTACCTGAAAAAATGATAGCATCTTTCTTACCTATCCTTAATTGTTCCCAACATGGTCACAGAGCATCATAGCAGTTCACACTGACAGAGAGCACAGGAAGTAATTGAAATGGCAAGCTCTCTTCAAAAATACTTTTGAAAGCCTTTGTGCCACTTACCTAAATGATGTTATCAGTCCATACAATGTTACCAAATCATAAATCCATTACACTTCAGAACAAGTCTTTGTGTAAGTGGCAAAGCAATGACAAAACACCAAATAGAAAGAAGTGTTCATTTACCATTCACAACTGATGCAACCTCTTCAGATAAGTTTTCTTATGTCTAGAGTAAAGAGTCAATCTTCAAGAAAAAAACCCCAGTGATAGTCTTTACAACTTAGCTGACAAGCACTGAAGGATGACCTGATATGCCAGGTCCTTGATATGCCTTGGACTATTGCCAAACAGGAGGGATAATATCAAGCTACTGTACTGCTTTTCAGCTATTGCAGAAGAGAAAAGATCAAAGTCAATCCTTTAGTGAATGGAAGACAGCAACAGATCTGTTAAAGTTCACAAAAGCTATGATTGCACAGCTCCACTTTATAGGAGTTATTCTGTCCCTGCTCAGACACAGCATCCCTGTCTCCTCCATCACAGAACATTTCCCCAAAAAGTCCTAGGGGAATAGTCAGCTTAATGCAGCTGGTAAGCAGCAAACTAAGAACACATTACCTCAGTAAAAGAATTTTAATTCACCAACTTTCCAAAGGGCATAGCCCTACTGAAGAGTAAGGTTGTCACAGATCACTGGGTCAATTCAATGCACTACATTAATATATATTGACACAAAGCATTAGTGTTATGGTAAATTGTTTACAAAAAATGCAATTAGTTGACTTCTGGTCTGCTGGCAACCAGAATTATCAGGACTCAGCTGATGCATTTCAGAAGATAGCCAGGATTTAATGACTTTCCTGTGTAACTGATGTGGCTAGACAGTCTCATGGAAAGTACAGTGGTCTGGTTTCCAGCCTCCTTAACACATTTCATTCTTGCATTTCTTGTGCTCGGTTTTCTGCATCTTTTTCCTAAATCACAACAGTACGTTGGGCTGTCCTCATCTGAATATTGCATTTTTTTAAAAAAGCAAAGTAACAAAAATGCAGTTCAATTCCTCAAGTGAAGTATTTCAGAAATAAGACATCCTTTTAGATGACAAAAGTCAATGATGGTCACAGAACACTGAAAATCATATTCTCGGCCTTAACTCTTCAAAGCCATTTTGCTAGAACCAGATTGAAAACGCTTTGAGGATTCTTACTGGAATTCTAGAGCTTAGAATTTTAGAAATTCCATTCATTTAGCACATATACTACGAAGAACTAGGGGCTTGAAGAAAGCTGTGAGTGCCATTAAAAAAACCAACCAGTATACTGGTAAACAAAAATGCCAAAGTATTAACAACATCATGTATTATGAATACACACACCTCCAATATATGTATAGAAATTAAAATTAAGGCCACTTCCCTAAAGAATTTTGCTGTTCAGGTATTTTTATTTTCATTACAAATTTTTGATTTCTGCAAAGCTTTATTACTTGTGTGGCAGTCCTAGTATCACTAACACAGGACTTTAGCTGTCTGGCAGACAAACTCATAACCTAAATGCAAGAAATAACATATTAGGTTGGGGATTTTTTTAACTTTTCATGGCTTCATCATGAAGGAGGATTTAAAAAAAAATATACTAAGTCCTTATTAAAAAATATCCATTTTTAAAAACCAGTAGCTCTTGTTCCAGAGAAAATAGGTTTAGCCACACCACAAGATAAGGTTCTTTTCTCAAAACTGAAGCAAACTCAATTTTGATGGTGCTGTAGAAGAGAACAGCAGAGAACACTACATGTAATTCACTGTTCCTCCACCATTTTCTATCATCCAAACACACACATAAAACCGGAAATATTTAGTTCACCAGATGATTCACTAGTGAAGCAGACTGACCTATTAAAAAAGTATTCATTCAAAAGTCATTTATATTTATTTAAGCAAAGTTTCTGCTGTGCACCTGCTAAACATCTCTTGTATGGTCCAGAAAAGATTTTTCTTTTCATCTTCTACAAACACACATCTCTTCACTGCAGCTCCACATCTTTGTGCTTTCCGCTGTAAGACTCAAGACTCTAAAATATGTAGTTGAGATCACACTGATTTTTTTTTCCTGAAACCTCCTATGGTCAAGTCTACAGAAAAGAAGAAGTTTTACACAAAAATCCTCACATTGGAAGAGCATATGTTGTTACAATGAAATAAATGGTGGTACGGAGCAATGTTCAAATCAGCCTAGAGCACCAACCATTTGTAAAGTGGGGGAGAGGAGGTGGAACAATTTTACTCGTCTTAGTTCTGACATCCACTGATACCAGCTAAAGAGCAGTCCCCAAAACCCCTACAACTCTACCTTATTCAAGTAGCAATAATCTGTATTGGCAACACACATCCAAACATGAGGATGGAAACGGGATAGCAGCACTTCTTGCTCATAACAAGAAGGTTTTTCATAGCAAGCTAAAGAACCTCAAAGAGGTCAAATCTCAAGCAGGAGAAATACAGCACCTACAAGAACTATGAAGAAGAAAGTATGCATACTTTTCACTCCTGTGCAAAGGTAAAGCTCTACAGAGTGGAAGAAATTGCAAAGGGCTTATGAAACAGTTGGAAAAAACTGACTGCAAAAGTATCACATAGCAGCATTGCACCATTATCATACAGTATCTGGAGAGCATTCTAACTCCAACAGGATTAGAAATCAATGAAAACCCAAAGAATTATTTGCATTTGCCCTTAAGGTCTCACATTGCTACAGGTTACAAACACGAAAAGCAAAAGCAGATTTGTCATGTAAAAGTGAAAATAAAACACAGCACACATGTGGTCATGCTGCCTACTAGTTAAGGATTTGTTTGAAAAACTGAGGAACTCCAGTGACACCACGCTATTCCCTACCCTGCCCTTCATTACCTGGGTACACAAAGCAACTTCCCTCACCAGGGCTAGATTACTACATTCCAATAAGCAGTATCTTATCCATTACAGATGGTTTTTTTACTACAATATCTTCACTGTTGCTGGAGAATGCCATTCACTTGAAGATTTCACCATGTATGAGAAAGAATTCATCTTGTACAAAACAGTTGTTTTTGGGTAGGAGCCAGCAGACTTGAGGGCTCTCCTCACAGGGCTGTCCACTAGCCATGTACCACCACTTTCAGTCCTTGGTAAATATAAAATTTGATCAACTAAAAGAAAAACTTAGAAGAAAGAGTTCTGATTTCACAGGGATTTCGTCCACACTCCACTTCATACCCATAAGCCAGCATCTGGAGGCTTAAAGCAAGATTGTGTGAAGATTCTTCTTCTCCCAAGTGCACAGAGACCTGGCCTTCACTTGAAAATACCTCCTAAATCTACAGAATTCTTCACAACTTGTATTTTATTTTCTCAAAGCCACGGATGGCTAATATTAAAAACAAGGCTGTTACCAGTATGACTCAATTAAAAAAAAAGCCCAGGCTCTGTGTCCTACCTACCACATTTCTTTCAGGCAAGTGCTGATACCTCAATTAGGAAGAAAATTGAGGAAAACATGGGTAGGATTAATAGTGCTTAAAAGGCACAAACAGACAAACCACACAACCATGGACAGCCAACTGCTGCATGAAAGGCTCCTGTGTCTGACTAGACTTGTTCTGGTTTAGATTCTAATCCTAGGGAAGCTAAACTTCACTTTCTAGGAATGTTTTTGCTCATGTAGGGACTTAATGAAGAAACCCTACACTTTAGTGACAGACATGGTGAGGGGAAGGACAGGAGGAGATCTTGTCCACAGAAGGGCAAGAATTTATTTTCTGTAGAAAATGAGGCCTGGCAAAATGGAAGCAGGAAACCCAGAAAGAAACAGGTCTGCAACATTCACTGTGTCCAACTTCTGCTGCCAACTCCTGTGCTCAAAAAAAAAAAACAGGCAAGCAATAAGGTTGTTCAATTCCACCTCGTTATCTGACACAGAGACATGTACCATTTTTAAGATGCTGGGTAGTCATCACAGTTCAGCTCCTCGAGACACAAATACAGCTTGACATACTGTGTACTTTCATAATGAGAAGAAAATTACATAATTACCAAATACCTAAATCAAAACAATATTTGAATCAATAAATTCCTGGACAACCAAACAGAAACTAACCCTTCCCCTTACTCACAATTTCTGTACTACTTCTTGATAAACTGTAAGCCAATTCACAGTTGACAACTTCTCAGATACAAGAAAGGCTCTCACATGACGCCTCTTAAAACTAGAGTTAAAGTGGGAAAAATTAGTAATTGTTTGAGGGAGAGGAAGTCTCACATTCACCTTTGTTCCAGTAGTTCCTGGCAAAAGAAGTAAATACTCACAACAAGCATTTGTGTTTTTCCATAAAGACAACCATGCAGGGCAACAAAAGGTACACCCACAGGGGAGTAAAGAGTAATAATTTCCCAAGAGAAGTTAAGACATAAGCAAAATATTCTGCTCATGCCTAGTGAGTGCCAAAGAAAACTTCAGACTGTACTATGCTGTCTAGTCTATACATACAAACGGAAATAAAAACTGTTTTTAAAAGTCGCACCTAAAATCTGATGTTGGAATGTTTTAATTCATGCACTGTGGCTGTAGTGCTGATCCCAAAATCTTTCATGAACCTAATTAGGCCACAGAACATTTAACCTTTCACCGTTCTAGAAAGTTACCCCCGCTCCCACACAGAACAAATGTTCAAGGAATTGAAAAGGTTAACAGGTGAATTAAATTAAAGGTAGCTTTTTGGTACTAAAATCAGAATGTGAATTGAAGTGCCAAGGAGCATGAGACATAGCAATACCCAAAACCCATTGTGTTGTACATAACCTTGGTTTTTGAAAGAAGATTCTAAACTGAGAAGCATCTACTAGCACTTCGGAGAATTAAAAATTAACCATGTCATCTGGTAGTGGTTGCTTTCAGAAGAAAATTTAAGACAATCATATTTCAATATTCCTTACTTAAGAAAAGTAAGCCATTTCTTCTAAACTTGAATATTAACCTATCCCTTCTATCATAATTTAAATGGGGGTTTAAATGCTTTTTAATTGAATTCTAGGCTATGTGGAAAGAAGCAAATCTTTACACCAGCAGAGTAAGGATTACTGTCAAGTATTTTTACCAGTAATGGCAACATCAACTTGAAAATGGCAGAAAATATTTCTTATTAATACAATTTCTTTATTAATTAAAGGAACAATCTTCATTTTCTAGGAGAGCAAAAAGATGTCATCCTGGGCTAGCTGTTCCTCCTGAAGCAAGCAAAACTACACTGAAGAAGCTTTTATGAAAAGTACAGACCATTGCTGCTGCCAGAAACAGCAAAAAAAAAAGCCCCCAGAGCCAGATTCTACCACCACAACTCTTAGGAGGATTCTTCTACTTTATCTGTTCTCTGCCAAGAGAAAGTGTAGTCATTGAGAAGAGTGAGTTTCTTTATACAGCAGAAATGAAGAGTTTTAGCATTAACAATATAAGGTAAAAATAAATTATAGCTGAAAAACTCCAAACCAGCTGTAGACACAAGTTTACAGAGCACTGTTTAGAGATACTCAACTACTGTAATACAGCTTTCACACTTGCCAGAACGTGCTACAGCTGAACTCTACTGCTTTTGGTAGTACCTTTTCTAAACATAAGTAACCAGTAGAAGTACAGGAGGATCAAGTTGGGGAACATTTAAACAAACTGGACAGACACAAATCCATGAGACCTAATGGGGTGCACTTCTAAGGGCTGTGTGATCTGGTCAAGGTCACTGAAGTACTGCAGAAAGGTCATGGCCATCAGGGGAGGTTCCTGAGAACCGGAAAAAAGCAAAACACGCCCCTGACTTTAGAACGGCTCGGAGGACAGTCTAGGTCAAGCACAGGCTGGTCAACCTCACCTCAGGAAAAGTGACACAGCTTCCTGGAAAACGTTTCCAAGCCAAGAAGGTGATCAGAAGTCATTAGCATGGATTTATAAGTGAAAGTCATGCTTGACCAACCTGACAGACGTGGATAATGAAACATGGCTCAGTGAATGAGGGGAGTACCACAGATGTGGTTTATCCTGATTTCAGCAAGACTTTCCAACTTTTGTTTTCCAGCCAGCACCATCATAGACAAATGGATGAAGAACAGACTATTCAAGTGTACAGTGGAACTAAACTGAGAACTGACCTGCCAGGCAGAAAGATACTTAGAGAGCAAGGACACTTTACTCTTGAGAAGAGGGAACTCAGACAATCTTATCAATGTGTATAAATATCTGGAGAGAAGAGAGAGGGGAATAAAGAAGACAGACTCTTCTCAGTGACAGCCAGCAAACAGACAAGAGGGAATGGGCACAAATTGAAATACAAGCATTTCCATTTAAACACTAAAGCTTTTTATTTTCTTCTAAAACCTACAGGTGACTGGGCACTGAAACAGCGTGCTTAGGGACGTTGCAATAGGTTCATCTTTGGAGGTGCTAAAAGATCTGACTGCACAATATCCTGGGGAACTTGTTCTAGTTGGCTTCATGTTGCACAGTAGGTTGGATTAGAGATCTCCAGAGGTGTCACTTCCAAATCTTGGAGTTTGTGTACTTCAGGCTCTATAGTAAACATTGAGATACAGCCAGGAGTTGACTGGAAAATGTTGTAATGTAATTTTACTGTCTGTACAAGTGTCCACTGGCAGTCTAGTATTCCAAAAGAAGAAAAATTCCTGCAACAGGCTCTGGAGTAAGAGCACCTATGTTCTCAAACCACGCTAAAAATAGACGAGGACCTTCAAGCTTGTTGACTACAAAAGAGTACAATCATACAGGAACCTGCAGAGGAAGGTCATCCACTAGATATTCTTGACATACAAGAGCATACTGTTAGCTTCAACGTAATGCTAGCATGGCTAACTGGAAATTAAATCCTCCTGCTCTGAGGCTTTTTTTATACCTCTAAATACATCCTGAAGTTTCAGAAATTCCAGAAGCTCAAGTTTTAATAGTATATTAACAATTTTCACCACATATTTCAGCAATAGCTTATTGTTTCCATAACCCTACTTTTAAATACGTTATGCAAGACCACACCTGGAGTACTGCATCTAGTTCTGGAGACCACAGCACAGAAAAAACATGGACTTTTTGGAACGAGTCCAGAGCAGAACCACAAAAATGATCAGGGTCCTGAAGCACATCTCCTGTGAGGAGAGGCTGACAAAGTTGGGCTTGTTCCGCCTGGAGAAGACTCCTGGAAGACCTTATTGCTACCTTTCAGCACTTAAAGAGGACTTATAAGATGGGGACAGACCTTCTAGTAGGGCCTGTTGTGATAACGCAAGAGGTAATGGTTTTAAACTAAAAGATTTAGACCAGGTACAAGGAAAACTTGTTTTACAAAGAGGGTGGTGAAACACTGGAACAGGTTGTCCTCATAGGTGGTAGATGCCCTATCCCTGGAAACATTAATGGTCAAGTTGGAAGGGGCTGTGAGCAACCTGGTCTAAATTAAGATGTTCCTGCTCAGGGCAGGAGGGTTGGACAAGACGACAATTTAGAAGTCCTTTCCAACCCTTGAGTACATCTGTTGGTGACCAGCTGCTGCCTTTTGTCTCGCCTCCCAGTGGTGAACAAGATCAAGCACTGCCACCATTGCACCAGTGACAAAACAATACAAGAGCCACAAGCACCTGAAGAAACTCTCAAATAAACACACTTTCTCATCATCAGTTCCCACAATAGCATTACTATCTCTCAAGGATAGGATTTAAGCAAAATACTCAAAGTAATTATGACAGAAATTTAAGAAAAGTTTCCCTCCAAGTTTCTCTGTTCCATGCAATCACACAGAAAGAGGATTCTGTGCAATCTGGCAACAAAATAATATCTGAGCCTTAAATAGATGGCCTGCTTCTCCACAACGCAGGCAGTCATACAAGCAATTAAAGTCTGGACTCCCCACGAACTGACAAGATTACACTTGTAATGTGACAACTAGACTTGATACAAATTCTCCTGTTACTGTCAAACAAGGTTGTGTGACTCTTGATCAAAAGAGGTTCTTCCTAGTTAACTATCACTGATATTATGCCAGTGTTTCTGGAGTCTTTTTTTCTTTCTTGAAAAAACCAAACAAACAAAACAAAAGCTGACCTTGTAACTGCTACTTTTATAATATCTGTAAATTTCATTTGGTTTTTTGTTACAGGAACAAAGAAAGAAATGGAGGAAGATAATTTTTTTAAAAGATTAACTGAAAAGAGTATTAAAACACCTTCCTCCAAGCTAGTATGCTGTTTGAAAAGACGTCAGTATAGCATTACTGCAGCTATTATACACATTGTACACAAATCACTGAGAAAGAAAAAAGCATCATGTGATTTCAGATGTTGATATGTCAAATTAATGTACTGCAGACAGGAATTTCCTGATTCAAAACACGGGCATGAAAAAGAGCTTCCTGTTGCTCACTTTACTCCCAGAAGGGTAAAAAACCCCCAAAAGACAACAATTTTTCCCAGCTCATTTGTTTAAGGTGGAGGTCACAAAAGTGTATAGGGTGAAGAGACCTATTTTGCCAAAAAATTACTTTTGTTGAGCTGGATCCTGGCACATAGCTGGAACCTCTTCCTTGAATACCTGTTCGAACACAGCCAAATGAAACATAACATCAGGATGGTAACACCTCCTTTATGCCTCAACTTCTTTAAGAGGTCTCACATAAACCTGTCCTCATGCCATGTCCATGCTAGAAGGCACACAAGTAGACTTGGAACTAAAATGAGGGCTATGGTCAGGCAGAATTAACAGCTTTTCCCCCAAGGTCAGCTACAACACTCCTAGTTCTCAACCTAAATGCTACTTGAATAACAAAATCTTGCAACTTGTCTATGCAATCACAAGTTGTACATCTATACACATAGAAAATGTTGCATATTTCTTTTTCTCATCAAGAAGGAACAGATATTACTGGCAGCCCACCATCCATCTTTCAGCTTTTAAAGGTTTCTACTGCTTAATGAAATAGCTGCCCTAATTTAGCAAAGCACATGCCCTGTATTAAAAAATACAGGCATAGCTAACTATAAAACAAAGAGCACAAATAAACTACCTGTGCATTTCAGCCTTCAAATGTCATCCACTGCCTTCTGCCAATCACTTTCCTAACACAAACAACATCCACAAAGGAGCAAATCAGTTCCTAGGTAGGAATTGTTCACAGAAATAAGGAATCCAGAAGTGGCCAAAGGACTGAAAGTACCAGTAAATTGAGTTCACTGAGGAGTTTTTTGGGGTTAGCAGTTTAGACTTAAAACCACACACCCAATTCTGAATATATGTTGATTTTTACTTCCCCCCGGCTCCAAGGAATGATGTAGTATCAACTTCAGGTTGGATTTTATGAAGTCCTTTGGTAGAAGGACATTCAAGAAAATAAACTAAAATAACTTGTTTAGTTTAGAAAAGTACCAAAGCAATCTCATTTCCTTCCATGCCTTTGGGCAGTGGGTAAAAGAAGGACTAGGATATGCAAATCCTGGAATCCTACTACCTTAGCTAAGACAGGTCTGCTGTAAGCTTTCCATGTCCTTGCATCACCAGCATCAAAGCTTATTCAGGCCTCTGACCGAGTTAACTTTTTTTTTTTAATGTACAGAAGAGCATCCAGTTAATCTTGAACCATGCAAAGCTACCATCCAAGTCAAAGATCACTCCTTAGAGCACAATTAGTTAGCTTATATCTATTGACAAAATAATAAAATAAAAAGAAACCCTCCCTTCTCCCAGAAGCATTTTACGAAAGAATAACATTTTATGAAATAACATGGATGATAGCCACTAAGCTACTTTCTAAAAAGCTATCAATAACATTAGCAACTTTTTCAAGCCTAAATCCCCCACAAATCTGTAGCTGTGTGCATGCATATAAACACAGATGCTTGAATACACATACAGGCTGTTCATTTTTTAGAAAATTCTGTTTTATGAGAAACTGACAGCAGCACAGCAGCTCATTTGAGTGCTGTGTCCGACCCTCCTCCTGCCCCTGCCATGTGATCTGGACAATAACATGCAACATAAGCACTGAGCTTAGACTAAATTTACTTTTTGGAGACACACTGAGTAAACACACACACACACAATCATTTTGCATTGCTCAGTTGGCAGTTACATAAAAACTGAGCATCATAAGCAGCATTTTTGAAGATTGCTTTTGGTTAAGAGCAGTTGGCCACAGTCAGAGTGCAAATTCACTTTTTAAAAAAAGAACATTGCTTGAAGGATTGTCATTTGGAATACTGCTGTATTTCCAGTCGCAATCTTGCTGTTGAGAGGCAAGTCTTATCTCTCTGAATGTAGCAGAGCGAAATCCCGCCACAGGTAAAATGCAAGAACCGACCCTGGACAAGTACCAAAAGGCAGAACGGAATCACATAAGCAAGTGCAACACAAAAGGCACCACTGAGTAACACCATAATATGGACAGTAGTCCTATGCAGGGTGTTACGGTTCAGTGGCAGCTCTTTCACGCTGGGGAGGTGTATGAGAGAAGGCCAGCCTAGCCAGAACAAGCCAAGAACCAACCAGGCAAACAAACAAGACTTCTGTGAGAGCAGCAAGACACATTATCTCAACAGATCACCTGAGAAGATATCAGAACAGTAAAGCAAGGTGGTAAAAAGCGCGACATACTAAACTTCATGTTTAACACGTCAAATAGTAACATGTAAATGCAACTCAGACATCAAAACAAAGTGAGGGAAAAAATGCACAGCCTGGGAGCCTTTTAGCACTCAACTTGATGAGATTCTTCACTTAACTCTGGGAACCCCTCAGGGTAGAAAAAAATAAATACCAGAATGAAAAACTGTCCTTGCTGCTGAAGATGCAGTACAGAGGGAAGATACCTCTGGTGGTGTCACAATTCTGCAGTAAATAATGCAGTAAAAGCTAACTTACTGCCTTTCTCACCCCCCTTACCCTCATTAAAATGTCCTGTGAGGCTTCACAGATTCTAACAACCAGTTTAAATAACTGGTGAATGACTATGATTCAACTCTTTAAACAAAATAGTGCAAGACTATCATGGTACTTCACAGCTGACATAAGAACTGCATGTGAAGTAAATCCAGCAACACATTGTGCAGAAACAAATCCTAACATATGCAAAAATCTATAGGTCCTGAATGCCAGAACTTTTGAATTAAAAAGATTTTAATACACAGCATCAAATGTGTCAGAATACCTGCCATCACTGAATCAGCAGAGGTCTAGCTTGAAATGAAAGGCAGCATTCACAAGGAGTTAGCACAAGAAACACAACAGCAGAAGAAAAAGGACAAGTCTGAAAGTTTAGGTCTATAATGCAGACTTTAATCATGTTCCCCAGCTGAAGGGAAGGATTTGAGAGGGTAATATACTCCAAAAGGAACACAGAGTGACCAATTTCTCCACAGTGCTACATACCAGCAATCCCTAGAAAGCTTTAGCTACTGTACACCATGGCACACATCATAATTAAAGCCACCTTTGTGAACCACGTTGCCTGTGCTTTGTAGTAACTATATTTCATGACAAAGACAGGTTTCTGTACTGGTGCTTACTTTAGGAGAACACCTGGATCTACACAGGACTTGTCCCTCTGAGTAGTTCGTGAATAGAAAACATTACAAATAAAAGTTTGGATAAGGAACATTTTCAAACGAAGAACTGAGTGAAAGTTGTTCCTAAAGAGTTTGCATTAAAATCACCCAAAATTAAACATTCAGATTCAAAAAAAACCCAAAACAATCAGTTAGTCAACAAGGCATATGATTCAGAAAGGGTGTTAATTTCCTTGTCTAAGATGCTGTTTCACCGATTTCACCCTTGCCATCCTCTGTTCCCTACAGCACTAGATTGTAGCTGATGAACTGGAGCTGCTGCACATTGTCACCAATCCTCTCTAGACCAGCTTCTGGAAGGAGCAAGTGCAAGACATACCCAAAGAAGGTTTTATCCACAACTGCAGGATTTTAGACAGTTGACTTATTAAAAAGACATCCCTTCACAAGGCCTGAACGTTGGGGTTGTCAAAATTTTGTACCATTCTTTAGCTCCTCTCAAATTTGACTGGTTCTCAGGTCTAATGAAGTCACTTGGGAAGAAGACAAATGTTGAAAAGTTAGTTATTTAGCAAAGCAGCAATTTCACCTCAATGCCACAGCTTCCTGTCATACAAGAACACAGATTGTTCCTCCAACTCATATCACAAAACTGATTTCCTTACATTACAGAAGCCTGCAGTTTTAAAGTCCTTCCCTTGAGGATGAGAAACTGCATCATGTGGTAAGAGGGACAGCATGCAGTTAACCTGTTCCCAAAGGTCCCACACCAACAGCAGGCACTGCAGTCAGCACCCACCCAGCCTCATGCCCCACACAGAGGGTAATTCTGGGCAGAAACATTACAGAACAGTGTGCAGCAAAACACAGACACTGCCAAGGTGTCTGATCAACTCGGCAATAAAGGGCAACACACTTCAATTCTGCTCCCTCATCTGTGATGATGAGTGCTGTCTTGTTTGGTCACCTGCAACAGCATTACGTTTTAAGAGAGATCCTTAAACAAAATACCTGATTTTTGATAGCTTCTACAACAAAAGGCTACTCCATCCACTCTCAGACACAAGGCCTCCTCTTATTTAAAAATGAAGCATAGAACTAAATAAGTGACAGACGGTTGATGTATTCCCATGCAAGAAAGTGAAGGACAGCATTAAGCAACTCTTGCTAAGGTAGCTGATGATTTCCACCTTATTGGCAAAAGGCCTACAAGTACTGCTCTATGATAAAATGGATTTCTTGCTCCAGTGATCTGTTAGCATCAGTAGCACTACTCAAACATTACTGCTGGAACACATTCAGAAAGACTCATTTCAAGCTTTAACACTTCAGTCTGAATCTACTGCATATTACAACAAGTCTGAAATCTCAAGATCCACGTATTTTTCAGGTAAACAAATCTCCAGAAATTATCTGCCTTATAAAAAGTATTTTAAAAGTCCAAATGAAAACTTGTATTTAATATTTTACATTTAAAAAGAGGTAAACTCCTGTTAACAAAATTTGGGGTTTTTTTTTTTATGAGCCTTGTGTTCATCCCATCTGTATGACATGATTTTTCAGATAAGCAATTTTATTTACATTTAAGCTTCATTCAAAGCAAGTTTTAGCCTGTATTAGAAAATTAAATAAATAGAAAACAAATACATTCAAAGGTTCTGTCAATTATTCACCAGACTCTGTAAACAACTAATTTAGACTCCTCAACCATCCAACCCTCCTGTCCATCTTAACATGATAATTGTAGCTTCCAATAAATTTGTATTCAAGAAAGCCTCAGCCAAGCAAATAAATAGAAGCAGTCCAGTGTAGTTTACATGATTAGTCACAAACACTTAGCTGCCTGAGATTATTACACACGCAGCACATTTGTGAATATCAAAAAACTGATAAGTGTAACAATGTAGCAATCCATGTACCACCCAAGCTCCTAGTTAAAAAGTTATCTGGAGTTTTAGCAGCGGCATCTTGAACAAGAGTTATCCTTGCCCTAGTGTATCTGTTCAGCCTGGAGACGGGAACCAGTTGGGGCAAATTCCTGATGTTCCACAGTCCCTCAGCAGATGGGAAGAGAGGGTGTGTGAAAAACAACAGCCATTTTAAAAATCGTTTGCAGCTGTCTTCCTGAAATCTCACCTAAGGTATCAGCAAGCAGCAAATGGGAAAACAGCATTCAAGAAGCTCAGTTAACAAAAGTACTTTTCTCCAGCCCTAGAATGACACACCGTAGTACTGCATCAGCCTACAAAGCCCCATAGGCTGATAACTGTGTACCACAGACCTAACCACAAATGTCACTCCATGAACTTCCACACAGATATTCAGGTTGCTTTTACAGTACACAGCAACTGGTGCTGCCCCTCTACCTGGGATCACAATCGCATCCTATTAAAAAGCAACTTTTTATGGCAGTCAAGCAGATCAATTGCCAAAGCCACCAAAACCCCCAGTAGCTTATGGAAAGAAAAAGGACTCCCTTCATCAAGTTTAAATTTGTACTCCTCTGCATCATTCAGGAAGAAAAGAAGCATGAGAACCTCTGCAAGGTTCTCAGTAACTGATGATGCACAGAAGTTACCAGGAAACACAGATCTATGAGCACATTAATGATGAAGCTTTGGTCATGGTGTTTGGGGATTGTTTTAATCTTTAAATCACTATTCTACCTGCTTCTCAGCACAGGTAATGGTCTGTACTGCAAAGATTAATGTGCCACATGTAGTCTGCACTCCCAGGATCCAATCTCCACTCTGAATGGAGGAAAAAGGTGAATTAATTAAGAGCACCCTAGTTGCAGTAATCCTCCTCTTCCTCACAGTCCTTATCACATAGTTCTCAAACAGTTAAGCTCTCCTTCCCATCACTGAAGGCTACAAAAGACTCAGTGGCAGTCACATTCCTCCCCCAAAAACTGTACGTTTATTGAAGTGATCAGTCTTCTGAATTCACAAGGAAGCTCAGACCCATGCCTTCCTATCACTGAAGTAAACACCCCTCAGCTACATGATTTTTTACAAGTGACCAGAACTAACAACACTGACCCTTTCAACTCTGGTAAAAAAGTAAGGTTTCCCCTTTCAGGAAGAATCCAAAGAAGCTTTGACTGCAACTTCCAGGTTCACCCCATGTATGCAGGAGTAACTCGAGTGATGGTATCGAGTGAATGAAGCCCCACAGCAGCAAGAATATCTTTAGCTTAAAGCTGACTTCATCAACTTCTTCAGAAAGCAGAGCTCACTTGGCAATAAGAGAGGAAATGAAAAATGAGAGGAACTGCAGAATCTGCTCTAGAAGTGGCATCTTTCCCCTTTCCTTTACACAATCTTCATGCATATTTTGGATGCAAGAGGTGCATTCTTTAGCAGTTGTCATCTGAACTCCCAAAGAATGGATTAGACCACAAGATCATCTCCCTTGCTCCACCTACAAACCCTCAACAACAAAAAAAAAAAAAAAAGGCAGGGGGAGGAAGTGTGATGATCCGATATAGTTGCCTAAATACTTGGAGGTCGCCACATATACAAGACATCTAAAAGTTAAAGAAAGTTTCAGACTAGCTGGCAGGAAGACAAACTTTCTGTATTTGCCATTGGTTTGCCTGACACCAGCTGACTGCTTCAGTAGTCCTTCACACCAGAAGCAAAGCAGCTGAAATTCATCCCTGATGCAACTCCAGCGAGACTAATAGGTTTCCGCAGGAACGAATCAGACCCTGTATATCTAAAACCAAACCCACTAAAGTTTCACTGAAGCGAAATTGCAGGAGTACAATCTATGGATAACAGCTGGAGAACATTAGCTCTCCCTCCAACCCTTGCCGGGGTTAATTTTTTTCTTTCTGTTCAGACAGGAAGCAGTCATATACCATACTGCATAATATAAGGATCCTGGGACATAAAGACGAGTAGAAAAGGCTTACAAAGAACGCTCCACAAGTTTTTAGCAAAGTTAACGCTGCCATAACCCCTGAGCTGCCTTCGCACAGCAAGCCGCGCCGCTGCCCTGACATCATGAGCCAAGACAGCACTTAAACTCCTATCTAGTAGAGAAAAAAAAAAAAATTAAGGGTCGTTTTAAGGGTCGCAGCGCCGCGGGAGCCCAAGAATTGTGTCGTGGATCCTGGCGGGGGTCGTCCCGACCGGGGAGGCGTGGAGCCCGCCACAGTGCCCCTAGCCCAGTCACCGTCCTCCCCGGCCGGGACGACCCCGCCGCTATTCCAGCACCCCTCTTTCCACCCCTCCCAACTCACCCTCGCTGCCGTACTGCTTGCCATTGTTCGCGCCCATCCTGCCGCCTTCATGCTCGTCGCCGCTTTCCCACGCCGCCGCTCAGCATCTCTACCGCGGGGCGCCGAGCGACCGCGGCTGATGGAGTGGAGCAGTGGGGGAGTGGTGGGGCAACAGCCCACAAGAGTTTTCACGGCGACATGTCCAAAGCTGCCTTGCAACCTCCACCGCTTCTTCCCGGGTGGCCGACACCCTCCCTTCCCCCCCTTACAAAAAAAAGTAAAAAATTTTAAAAAAATTTAAAAGAAAAACACGTTAAAAAGGAAAGAACAAAAAATGCGATGTATCGGGACGCCTTCCCCGCCCCGGTTTCCAGCCGGGGTGTCAAGGCAAGGGAGGTGGCTCCAGTTATAATCCACACGCAGGACGGGCGGGACGGCCTCCGGGCGCTGGCTCCACCGCCCCACGGCCGGCGCTGGGGCTCCTCCGATACTTCAGCGCCGGGCCGCTCCGCCTTCCTCCTCCTCCTCGCAGCCCTGCCGCTGCTGCCGCCTCCCCCGGGAGGCCGCCGCCAACCACTTGTTGCCCGGGGCGGGAGGAAAGGGAGAGCCTCCGCCGCAGACTTTTGTTAGCAGCAGGCGCCTCCTCCCGGCGCGCAGCGCCGACGGGCCGGGGGAGGGAGGGGATGGGGATGGAGGGAAGATGGAGCCCGGAGCCGGCCGCGGCCTTTAAAGACACAGCGCCCGGCACGGGGGCTCACCCGGCCGCTGTCCCCCGCCTCCCCAGCTGTCCCAACAGAGCGGCCCGGGGGCCGCCCGGCGGGACGGCTGCAGGGGCTGCTCGCAGAGACTCGCCCAGGGCGGCTCTGCACGGGTGTCCTCATGACGGGCAGGGCAGGCGCTCCGGATTCTGCACCTTCGCGGCACCCCTGACCCTGTGCAGCTCCCAGGAGCTGTCAGAAAGTAAGCGTGCGTAGAAGGAAGCCGCGCAGCAGGGCCGCTTACTTCTCGTTCCCTCCGGCTGCTCCGGAGTCCGAGCTGTTTTCTCCTTGCTAATGGTATTCCCACAGACACTCCAGTGAATCACTCCTGGCCTTTTCCACCACATCGAAGAAAAAATATCCAACTATTGAATGTCCCCCAAATTATTTCTTCAGGTATCCTACAGGGGTATATCTCATCTTTTGGGATGAGATGTTTCTATTTAATTCAGCTTTCTTTAAAAAAAAATTATTATTCTTTCACCTAAAAGGCTCTTAAATTCTCAAGACCACTGGAAATGGAAATCAGAAGTAATATATGCCCATTCAGGTCAAACATTGGGACCATTATTGCAAACTCTGATAGGGACTCACTTGACATTTCCAACATCATCTAAGAGGGCTTCATGGGTCTGAAATGGTGGAGTGTGGTCAGTGGACACCACTGATGGGGTAACTGATGCCTTTCCCAAGAGCAGCCCATCCAAACAACAGAATTGAGAAGCAAGTTTTCACTACTGCATGGGAGTCCACATCACCTCTGCCTGGCAAAAGGAGCTGCCTAACAAGAGATGCTGCCAAAAGAGAGCGTGGATAAACTGCGTGTGTCAACAGGTTAATACTGAAACTACCTAAGAAGGTGATTGCCCCCAACAGGCTAGCAAAAAATAATGAAATTTGCTCCAGACAACTGTTACCCAAATTAAATGGTAAGCTGGGGTTAACAAAGGTTTTTTGAAAAAGAATCAGATTTAAAAGAAGTGAAAAAGAAGGATGAAAATTTGTGATAGGTGGAGAGAAACACTGGAGCAGCAGTCCAGCCTGGTTTGTCACTGGTATCTCATCTCTGCCTTGGCCTGATGGTGCTGGCTCTCTGGTGGCAGGTCAGGGTGCAACAAGCAGGGATCCACACCCTGGGTCAGTGGGTCTTGTGGCACATATGTTAGCACAGGAAGCAGCACAGGTACAGGTAACTACACCTGAAAAGCGGGTTACACAGGTACCTGCAGGAGATGTGTGGGAATAGGAGTACCCACATTTCCAGAAGAGGGCTGTCAGCTTGTAGCCCACACAGGCTGGGGAGTGGCATGCCCAAAGCAATGCATGTTTGGTACTAGGACTTCTTAGGAGTAGTTTTATAGCTCTTTACTAACATTTTGCAAGTATCTATGATTGGTGTTTATGTATTAGATTGCTCATACTGACCCTCAGCATACAGCTCACTGATTGCCAGGTCAACTTGTCATTGTTAAAAAGGCATAACCACTTTCATTCTAATTTGATTTAGACTATGAGTTGAGCAGTTTTCTCTACATCACACTGTGATCTTATGTATGAAAAAGTCTGTCTTCCTAAACATATCACAACAGACACAAGACAATTACTGTTTGTACAGATAATTCTGAGTGAATTATATCTTTGTCAACATATACAAATGGCATACGAAACTGCAGAGGCAAAAGTATCATCACTGACAGCACTACAGAGAAGGTGTCTAAAACCTGAAGTTGTGTGGATGGGAAGTTAACTTTTTTTAAAAGGTGCATTTTCATTAAGAGGTGAGCTAATTACCTGAAGCTGAAATGAGTACCAGCAGCACAGATGACTGACAAGTTCAGGAAATTAGGCTCTAATCCCACCATATATCGGTCATTAACTTTCTCCTTTCAAAAAAGTTTTGGTCCTGATTCAATACTAAATACTACAGTTCAATACTACACACACCCTTCAATTCTCAAAAATCAGTGAAGGTCTAAGAAAATAGTGACTTCTGGGGTCAGACTTATCAAATGACCAGCCTAGGTCTTTTGAAACAAAATACGAATTAGTCTAAAAACATAGGTTTCTGTAATCAGAGGTTAATTTCTAAGCACTGATATTAAACAAACTTAGCACTGTGCCAAGGCAGGCAGACTTTGACACAAGTGTCTGCTTTTAACATCCTCTACTTTCTTTTTGAGAGTTACCTGTTCAGGAGCAGGGCAAGGGAGTGCCGGAGCAATCTGCCTTCTGTAAGACAGTCAAAGGTTGTGGGGCAAGGTTAATGTCTGCCTCACACATGGGCCCACAAGCTTCCCACAAACACATACATCCAATTACGGTTTTTTTCTGCTGTGTGGCTTGTAGGGTTTGAAAAACACACCCCGAACAGTTGCTAGGAATTCGCCTAGGTAGAGTAGGATGTTAAAAAAAACAGGGCTTTCTATGGCACATCAGCCTGCCTTTGTCACTGAAGGCCCCAGGCCCACCTCAGCGATGGGGAGCTGTGGGCCTGCACACCCAGCCATCCCATCCTCCCCACCAGTTCTGCGGGGCAGTGCTAGTCCCCAGCTGAGGGAGAGCACGTGCAGGCTGAAAACAACATGTGTCCCTGCTCCATGTGCAGCCCAGCTGTGCTTCATTTCAGCCTGAAATACAGTGATGGGAGTACCCACTGCAAACGACTCCTGAGGTGACCTCTCAGCTCATGTCACACTGTGTGCTCTGCTTCCCATGGCAGCCAACCATCTGAAAGTTTTCCTGTGTTGGGTCATCGTGCCAGGAAGGCCAGTGATCCCACTTCTAACTCCTAGAAAGATGTGCATTTCTTGCAACAACCTTTTCTGCATGTAAGAGAGAAATTTCTCAAGCTGATTGGAAACATCATCTCACATAGACGCAAGTGCATGGTTGTATGCAAATAATTTTACACGATTCAGAAAAAAAAGTCTCCCTGAGAGGCAATATAGCAGTTTCCCTCCAAATTCAACATCTGATGCACCACAACTAAAATGACTCCCTTTGCCAAGGAGCAATTGTTCTTATCAGAAATAGCATAGGCTGGTGCTTTGTGAGACAGGAAGTCCCCTTTACAGGGAGCCCTGTAAAGAAGAAAGACATTAAACAAGTAAGTCACCTCTCCATCAAGTTTATAACATAAATTCCAGGAATATTCCACCATGACCAGAACCAAAAGAAATGAAAAAAAAAACGCAAACCAAACCAACCAAACTAAAAACACTCCAACAACAACAAAACACCAAACAAAACAACAAAACCAAATCAAAACACACAAAAAAATCAATCAAAAAACACACTGAAAAAAGAAGTCTAGAGAGGAAAGAAGGTCTTGGTTTAGGAAATCTGAATACAGATTTCTGATTAAGGACTAAATATTTCTGCTGCACATCCTGTTACACTTTTCTATACGAGAATGAGATGGAGGACAGTGAAAAGCAGTAAAGTACCAAATGCATTTTGCTAGAAAGACATAAAACTCTCAGCAGAAATGTATTCATCACAGATGATACTGCAGACAGTGGGTAGCTGTTTCATGCAAGTCAATAAGGACAGTGAAACTTGGAGCTTCATAAGCCCAAAAGCATCATCATGAGCAGAGAAGTTGGGAAATGCTAGTTCAAAGAAGGCCTACAAGTTCCAGCTAGGACTGAGCTATCTTATAGCCCTTCAGTATTTACCAAACACTTGGTTCATTGTGAGATCTGCTGTGGGAGCCTGAGAGGCCTATTATACTCAGCCATTTGTTTTGGGACTTAGTACCATTATAGTGCTTGCACATGAGAATTAAGAAGATATTTTCTTTCAACACTTTTAGAGATGTTTCAGTCATTCTTGCAAAGCTGTGTAGTAGGGTTTGGGGATTTTTTCCTCCTTGTTTTCCAATTGGTCTGTAACTTATACATAGAGATTATTCAGCTTGAACTACACAGTATATTTATATATAAATACAAAGAACTGGTAGGAGTCTCTTGGCTGTGACCGAGTCAAGCTGCCTGAACCACATCATGTAATTCCTCTGTGAAACTGTTTACAGTAACCCTTTAAGACACTCTCACCTTCAAAATGGTGCAAATACTCTGGAAGCACATCAGTTCTGCCATCTTTGCAATGATCCAAAGGAGATGTAGTGCTTTCTGTAAGGACAAGAACAACTTCTGGGGGTTTTGCCTCTTAATACAAGCAGTACAAGCCCACATAAGAGGGGAGGAGATAGAGTACTATCAAACGCTGGTATTGAAAGAGAAAAGGATTTGTTGTTCCACATGAGACATGCTTTCCTATGCTTTCCTCCTTCATAAGAAGACATCAGCGCATTTTTCCTAGACTTGTATCCTGTCCCAGCAAGAGGAACTTAGAAATTATTAGAGTGAGGAAGAATAAGAAAGCTATGGGCCAAAATGTTTCTATTTGGATGTGTTGCTACAATAGTTTCTGGGAATGTTTGTATTACATCTCTATTCATTATGGGCCTCCCTCTGTGGTACATTACATGTTTCATGATGCACCATTTTTCTATTTTACGAACAAAACCACAAGGATTTTGGAAGAAGTAGCCAAACAAAGGGTTCTGGATAAAGAAAATTTTAAAAAATTGAAAGCAGCAGAACTATTTCCATAAGGTATCATCACAGCAAATCCAAGGCTAAATAATTTGGCTCTGAAATTTTTGCCACAGTTGTTTTGGTAAGGTTTTTTTTCTTCAGTTTTAGTCTAAGCTTTCCTCTTTGAAAGAAAAAATAAACAATTATCAAAAACTTCCAGCTACTTCCAAGTAGCCTTATGTCAAAGTTCAATTTAAAAGCCATTTGTATCCCAGACCTTAAAATTCCAGCAACAAATCTAAGATTAGTTTTCTATTTGGTGTAAGAGGCTTTGTTTTTACCTACTTGAAACATTTTAAGCTTTTCATTTCACTATTACAATGTAAATAAAATTATTTTAAAAATCAGTATCCTTTTAACGACAGCAGAAGCCAAGTGATATTTTTCTAATTAAGTCTGCTTTTACATCATCATATTCATAGGGCTGCATATATTTTGTGAATGCTTCATGATAATATCCGTGTTGACTGCTTTTGGGCATGGTAAAGGGAAAAAGAATCCAAAAGAAATTTGACTAATATGTTGCTGGCAACTTAAAGCCATTATCAAAAGCATATTGTTTCGTTAACTAGAAAATGATCCATTAATGCTATGTACCTCCTAAAGAAAGAAAAAGTCTAGATTATCTCCATAATTATAGATTAAAGCTATGGGCTCATTGCCCTGTGACCTGAGAGTATGTGCCATTTTCTCGTTAGTAGTCTTAGTAACATTATGAGTGACTTGATCTACACAGCTTAAAACCTGCAGGATCTAAGGATAGCTCAGATTGTGTTTTAAGGGGCAGCTTTTAGTAGAGCCTGTTCTGCTGGCTGAGAACTCTCACAGCATCCACTTGCATGAGGTCAGGCTGCTCCAGCCAAGCAGAGGCTCTGGTCCCACAATGACATCAATAGGTCTGGTTGAGATGCATTAAATCAAGGTGGTGCTCAAGTTCTAGGACATTTTGGATGAGTTTGTCTTATGATAGGTTTTTCTGGCGAGATCACAGAACAGAAGAAGTACAGGCAGTTCGATCAAATAAAGATCCAGTTTTATTTTAAACTTCTTTCAGAACTTTGACTAATTCAAATCTTTAAAAGTTTTTAACCAACCTGAGATTTTAAGACATTTTTGCTGACTTTTTTTCAGACTTGCAGAAAATCCCTACCAGGATCTGATTTTTCTCTTCTTCCAACAACAAAAGCAATAAGTAAAGTTCATACTGTGTTGAAACATGTTTTACTTCACATGTAAAATCTGTTGAAAAGAATAGTGAGTTTGAAAAGTCAAGCTTCTAAGTCTCCAGTGTTAGAAAACACAGGAGTGAGGACTGTGTACAGCTCCAGAACCACCATCCTGAATTCCCTTTGCTTGTCTGCAATACACCTTCCACAACAGACAAACCTGAGGCCTACAGCCAACACCGCAAAACCACGTCATTCCCAGAAGCAGTTTGCAATTATGTAAATTGTGGCATTTTAATGCATAGGCACAATGAGACATAGTAGGACTGCAGAGACAAAATTAATTCTGACATTTCACAGCTTATGTCTGACCTTGCAATTTTAACACAGAGGTTTCTCATTGGATTTAAAACACAGTATTAGCTTGTGCATTCTCCAAAAACTGAGCAGAGAATGAACTTAAGATACATTGTCTCATCACATTGATATCTATAGTGATGATTTTCAGGGTTGGAAGCTTGAACTGTGCTAAACAGACTGCTCTTAGTTGGACTAAGAGAAGTACTGATAGCAATATAAGACTTTCCAAGTATTGCGGTTGTGTCTATGCTTCTTCTCGGAAAGAAGTTGTGGCCTTCTTTTGTGGCGTGGCCAGGTTTCCTTCCCGTGCCAAACAGAGCAGGGTGAGGGTTGTGTCCTGTTGTTCATAGTAGACATTCACACTGTGGACACTCCCCAAACAGGGATGTGGGCAGATTCTGGAAACCACATTCACACTGTGGACATTCTCCAAACAGGGATGTAGACAGACTCTGGAAACCACATTCACTCTGTGGACACTCCCTAAACAGGGATGCGGACAAACTCTGGAAATCCCTGTCTAGAAACAGTCGGCAGAAATCAACACTGGGGAAAGATAAAGCATTTTTTCAATGATGTGTATCTTCTCTCAAGAAGCAGCAGGTTTTGCAGGATAACAGGATCATGGACAAAGGACGATCCATTAGGCTGAGCTTCTTCTGAGCAATGCATCTCTATCAGCACTGTTTCTTCTGCTTTGACCACTACCCTCACAAACAGTGCCACACCACATGCACACCAATGCCTCATTTAACATCCTTTATTGCCACCTGCCTAGTTGTAGTCTCAGCTTCTCAGGCCCCATGGATGCCAGATACCTCACTCAACAAATCTCCCTTTCACCCTTCTGGTTTTCCCTCCCTGCTTCCTGCCTCTACTGTCTTACTTCCCAAGCTGGTAACCAGTACACTCTTGCATTTCCACAGAATTTTTCTCCTCAGCATTAATCTCCACTAACTTCCTTCTACATTCAGTCTTCATCAGTATTCCCTGAACCAATTTTTCTTCTGGTCTCTTGCCACTGCCACTGCCTGTTCCATTCTTCTGCCTCAGACTGATGGTAATGCAAAACATGCTAAGAAAATTCACAGGCCTTGGCTCTTGAATTGTTCAGCCCTGATGGGCTCCCTCCCAGTTCTTTCTTCTTTTCATAAGAAGAGGCAGAGAAATTCAGCCATACAAAATTGAGTTTCACCAAGAAAGTTTTGTTGTGTTTCAGAACTTTCTGAGACATCACACCTGAGTTGTCCAGCCTGCAGCCCAAATGCCATAATTTCCCTTGGTGGTGTCACTCCTTTTCACCCAGCCTGGACTTCCTTCAGAGCCTGGCTTGACTTTCCTCAGTTTTCAGTAAAGAATTCATGGATAGCTCTGCTTAGTGGGGGTAAAAAAAGTCTCTTTGCTGACCCTAGATCTCCTCACAGGCCTAGAAGAATCACATCTTGCCCAGTCACTGGGTCACACAACTGACAGAGCTGAACTATGTTTCGTCTGAGGCAACTTACACTCACTGAGAGCAAGCTATGTGCCTTTTCCCAAAGGCAAAGCCAGCAAATGGTGACTCTGTTGCCAGTAATGCCAATACCACTGGCATCACATCCTGCACTCTTAACCAAGGATCAGAACCTGGCTTGTAAACAGCAGTGTGGTACTCTGAGAAAAATGGGTGCTTGAAAAAACATGCACAAGAAGCTCTTTCAGTGCTTCAGGCTGGACTACTGTGCTACACTGCAGGAAAAGTGCATGTCTATGTAGACATCAGCATTTACCTGTCAAAACAAAGCTGAGGTGTGAACATCAGCCATGAACCTGCAGAAGACACCAATGGCAGCTGTCTAGATGCAAAGGAGCAAATCAAGCATCAGCCCATGAAGAGCACATACACTTCCCCTGGCGCAACAGGACAGTCTTGTTTATGTGCTCTGCTAGAAGGTTTTTTCACATAATAAGAGACCAAGTTTCTCTGCCTATGGCAAATGTTCCAGCAGAGTACACAATGTTCAGTTCATGTGTCCATATTCAGTGAAAAGGCCCTCTGCCTTCTTCAGTTTTCATCCCCCCACAGACAGCTTGCCTTCTCCCATATTGTCATGGTTTAGGAATGGTATTCACCTATTAGTGTTCCCACTGAAACACTCCAAACCACGCGCTGCTTGCTCACTCTCTCTTCCCCCTCCTTGTGGAGGGTTCGAGAGGGGAACTGGAGACACAAAAGGCAAAGATCACAGGTTAAGATAAGAACAATTTACTGGAAGCAGCAATGAGATAAGAAGCGAACAGTAACAGCAGCAGTATTCATAACAGAGTGTACAAGAGGTGAAGGATTCACACGAGAGAGCTCACCACGTGGAATACAATGCTACCCACACAACCCACTTCCCTCTACGTGACCGGGAGAAACCCTTCCCCCCTACACCCCTGTGCATGACGTGAGGTGGTATAGGATAACCCCAGGGTCCTGGCCATGCCCCTCCTGGCTACTGCCAGGAAAAATTGACCCTGTCCTGGCTGGAAACAAGACAAATGTGCCTATGGCTAATCTGCAAATTTCCCATAAGGACAGTGTCCGCATGTGAAGTAAGCACAATTAACATGCATCAGATATTTCCAGAAATTTTATGAGCCATCATCTAGCAAGCTAATTTCTGGCTCAATTAAATCAGTCAATTTCTTCTGGGAACCAAGGTGTTACTTCTTAATTTCTAACATTCAGATCTACTATTCTAAAGATTTTTGCTCATACATATAAAGTCTCTTGTGCATGTTGTTTGTAGTTAAGACAAATATTATAGGGATCTTGTTACAAAGGAAGCCAACAGCTGAAGCATTACTTTTTCAATTTGGTTTTCATGGATACTTCCATTTTGTGAGACTCTGTCCTTCACCACACAATCTGCCCCTCCTTGGTGGCTCCAGGAGGAGGCTACCAGTTTCATTATCACAAAACTTGGCTCAAGGAAACACCAGATAACAGTGAAAGAGTGCAACCTCCCATCTCAGCTTTAGCCTCAGCAGATCACAGCCACAGAATAGATTTTAGATTCTAGAGTTTCACATCAGGGAAACACCATATTCAGGCAAACAGTTTTCCAAAGCAATGGAGCTCATCTGAGGTTTCCCTCAATGTGGGAAACTGGATGGCATAGTTTGTGGTAGGGGGTAAAATGCGATCACACTCATCCCCAAGGTAGAAATTAAAACAAGTAACCTGCCTTATGGCAGCTTGACATATCTAAGTGGCTATATTTTATTTATCTGAACTGAAACCTAGACAGATGTTTGTGTTGTGCTTGTGCCAGCCACCTGCAATAGGTGTATTCACATCCTCAGTGTTTAGTGTTGGAAGGGATCATAGGTGCTCTCCTCAAGGTACTTCAGTTTAAAGTCAGCAAAGGGAGTTTAATGGCCCCAAACAGTACTCTAAGGTACACCCCAGGCTTTGCCTGAGGCCAGCTACAGATCACCCACACCAACCCTCCCCTGTCTGCAGCTGTTTATGCAGTTTTCTAGCACAGCTCCTAACAGTGAAGATTAATGTAATTCAATCACTTACAACATTTCTGATACTGGAAAGCCATGTTACAAATGAAAAATCTTTCTCAAAGCTCACATACATTCCTGTGTCAACCATGCTTACCTGTCTGTAATGAAAAGAAAGGGGGTTGTATGAGTTGAGAAGTGACATGATGTGATGGAGAAGAAAGATGCCAGAAAGCCGGTGTCCTGTTCTCTTGTTTACATGGTGTGCTTTCCTACCTGTACAACAGCTTTTTCCAGATCTCCTTGCAGTAAGCTTTAAGAAGGAGCAGTTACATCCAAGTGGATCAGAGGTTGACAATATTCATGCCACAATTTTCTTTCTTATATTAAGATTCCTCTTCAAAATCACCATCAGTCTTCAACACAAAGCCTTATATCTATACTTATGTCATTTTCTGCATGGCATACATTTGGTTTAGAATAGAGATTTTTCAACTTTTCATCATATGGATCATCTTTGAACATGAATTGGCTGTTATCTCTATGACTTTGAAGCAGCTAAAGCAACTGCTAATCAAAGATAAACAGTCAACAGTGGTAGCTTTTTGCATGGGTACTTTCCCTTTTACTCTGGTAAAACCTGGTAACAAGCACACACTGTGTGTGGTACCAGCCTGGGCACTAGGCCATGGCCTGACCTTCACCTTTGAAAGTCTCAATACTCTATGGAGTTCTCCCTGTGATGGCTTCACACTTCATTCTTTGACCAACAGAGCTTACTTAAGCTGCTGGCCAGAATTCAACTTGGTAGGGCCAGTGGCTAGTGCCCACTGACCTTACTCAAATGCTGGTGAATGTCCTGGATCAACAAACACTACTACCTTTCAGACATAACTTTTAAAAAAGTTTTCTACCATCAACAAGGCTAAACAGAATACAAAGTCGCATTTTCTAAAACAGAGACTTCTGTGACTTTTGTTTTTTACTGCCCCTTTCATTGGCAGGAATCCAATTGAAGAGTCTGAGGAACTTAAGGTATTTCTAAATCCATTTCTTGGCATTTATGAACTTGGGTGACCGGGTTCAAAATGGTAGTAATAAATTAATGAATAATTCAAAACTACTTATGGAAGTCACCCTCAGCAATTTCCCTTCACATCCCATGTACTGAACAGTGAAGACAGCTCCAAGGGTTGGCTTTATCAGGACATTAAAGCTGTTACAAGGGTTTAAAAGATAAGAATAGCAGCACACACAATTTTAAGTAGAAGTTACATTATGCATGGCGATATCAAGCCAATGTTCTCATGAAAGCATTCATTTAGTGAGTTTAATGAGAGCAATTTGTCAACAATTTCACACACCATTTGCCTAGAATTCTCCAATGCAGCATTTCACTGCATGCTCCTCCCTCCTAAATAAAGTGCATGTTGTATACAGTTTTGCCTATCATTAATCATCTTTTCAGCACTGCAAGTTCAATGCTGCTTTCCCAGTAGGAGTCCAAGGGAGCAACATAGCCAAAAGAGGGAAAAGTCATGGGAAAAGAAGAATATAAATGTTCACTTAAAAAAAAAAACTGAAAAAAAAGACAAGAGAGAAACCCCCAAATTCTAGTAGGACCATCCCCATCTGCCCACAGTAGCTGCTTCTAACAGCAGCTTCTGGAGCTTTACTTTTTCCATGAGTTGAGCATACAACTACCGAACCCAAATGGCCCTTCTTTCAGCTTAAAAGTTCAAAGCAGAGGCTAAGACCAGCAGTCAGTTTAAACTAATATAAAAAATAAAAAAAGAAAGCAAACCATCCTCCCCCCCATCCCCCCATACTGTTACCAGCTTCCGGAATTGTTGCGTTTTGTTTTTCAACTATGTCCAATTCAAAGAAATTTCTTTCTTAAATAAAAAACCGAAACTCAACAAACCATGTATTTATTGAAACTGTATCTGCAAAAGACTTGACTTAATAAATAACTAACTTAAGAAGTCATTACTGTTGATTGTCAGCATTTTTCTCCTAACCAAGATGACTGAAGGAAAAGCAGATGGAAAGTAATTAAGAAGACTATGAGTGAGGTTTGCTGGATGTAACTGATACTGTTGGTAAATCTGGGACTCATAAATGATTCTCCTCAATGAAGGAAGAGAGACAGATGTTTCTGCTATTTCAGCAAGGAGCTAGGAGAGAGCAAGTAAAAATGAAAATAAAAATCATTAGAAGAACAATGAGCCCATAAATAAGCAATCCAACTGGTATCACACACTTCCTTCTTTTCTCTAACACTCCTAATAAGCTTGAAGACTGAGAAGTGGAGAGAAGGAATCCTCTGACATGATCTTATTAAAAAAATACAAGGCGCCAACAAGTATAGCTTACTTCATCTTATGTGGACTTGTGCAGTAGGAATATGGGCAAAAGAAAGCATTAAGTTTACTTTTAAATATCTGAATTTTAAAGAAGTGTAGGAAGAATTGTCAGTTCTGCAATGTGTTGTATGTTATGTTTAAACAATATTGAAAACCTGAAATGAAGTAAAACAAAAAGGGAAATAGATGGAGCTGTAAGTTTATACCCAACATAGGATCCCTCCCTGTGGCAGGAAAGGCATTTTAGGAAGGTTGTGAAAAAAAGATGGGGCACAGGGGGAGCTGTACCGAGCATGTCTGAAGGGACAAGGTATGACTCAAGCTCCAAAGCATTTCCACGGAGACAAAGTGCTGCTGTTGTCCGTTCTGGCAGCATTTTCAACCCAGAGGTGCTCTGTTTCACTAACTGTGCTCTCTCCTTCTGGAGTCATCTGAAAGGAGGAGGTTACTTTCCGAAGTGCAGCAAATCAAGATTTTACTATTTTGGCCTTCAGCAATTGTCAATAAAAGGTTAAATGAAATGTGGGTTTGCATATATGCATAACTGTATGTACATGACAAACAAAAACCCACTCCTTTTAGAAGTTTTCCGTATCTATTTAAAAATATATTCACTTCTGAATGCTTAGCCCCCCAACCATCTTTCAAAACTTAAAAAAATACTTTTAAAGTTTTCCTCAAATATGTGATACTGCATCTGAAGGAATTAAGATATTTCATCTCAGCTGCTGTTATCCTCCAGGCTTTTGAGATATTTTCCTTCATGGGAAAAAAAGACAAATCCATACAAAAAGATCAGGGATATATATTTTTTAAATTAACTTTCTAAACATTCCAAATTTTTCTTCCTTCATTGACTGTGTCTTGGAAGCTGTTAAAGAGTTGTCAATGTTTGGCAAGAAAAAAAAAAAAAGAATATCCTGCCTCGCTGACCCCAGGTGTCCAGGCATGAACCTGTTCAGATTAATCAAAAAGAGACTGTTACAGAAAATATACAGATGTTGAAGGTTTTTCCTATTTCCATCTAGATTTAAACTAATTTCTAGCTGCAGTAATATCTGGTGAGCTACCATTACCAGTCTCAAATTTAGGAATGCAATTACTTAGAAACTTCAGATTTGAGCATTGAAAATGCAGCTCTGCCATAGTTTGCAGTATGGTTACAGTCAGAAAGATCCTGTAAAAACACGTGAAGATGATGAAATATTGCCAGCCACAGAAAATTCTACTTGTGCAATTAACAAGGTCTAAGGCTTTTTATTTTTCTTTTACTCCCATGCCACAAAATTCAGTGTGGCTGAAGGGCTGCAGAGTGCATTTCTGTGTCATAGAATAATAGAATCACTTAGGTTGGAAAACACCTCTAAGATCATCGAATCCAGCTGTTAACCCAGCACTCCAAAGTCCACCACTAAACCACATCCCCAAGCGCCACATCTACACGCCTTTTAAATATTTCTCAAAGATGATGACTCCAACACTTCCCTGGACAGCCTGCTCCAATGCTTGACAACACTTTCTGCGAAGAAATTTTTCTAATATCCAATCTAAACCTCTTCTGGCACAACTTGAGGCCATGTCATCTTGTCCTATCACTTGTTAGNCACAACTTGATGTCATCTTGTCCTATCACTTGTTAGCTGAGAGAATAGACCAACACCCACTCACTCCACTCTCCTTGCAGGTAGTTGTAGAGAGCAATACGGTTGCCCCTGAGCCTCCTCTACTCCAGGTTAAACAACCCCAGCTCCCTCGGCTGCTTCTCACAGCAGCTGTGTTCCAGACCCTTCCCCAGCTACATTGCTCTTCTCTGGACATGCTCCAGCACCTCAGTGTCCTTCCTGAACTGAGGGGCCCAGAACTGGGCACAGGATTCAAGGTGTGGCCTCACCAGTGCCAAGTACAGGGGGACAATCCCTGCCCTGGTCCTGCTGGCCACACTATTGCTGATACAGGCCAGGGTGCCATTGGCCCTTTCAGCCACCTGGGCACACACTGACTCATGTTCAGCCAGCTGTTGACCAGCACCCCCAGGTCCTTTTCCAATGGGCAGATTTCCACCTGCCCAAGTGAAGGACCCAGCTCTTCGCCTTGTTGAACCTCATACAACTGTCCTTGGCCCGTTGATCCAGCCTGTCCAGATCCCTCTGCAGAGTAATAGGCACTAAGGAGAAGAAAGACTGACTTAACATTTTGCACATAAAGACATCCTGTGGACACTCCAGAGCCCCCTGAAAATCTCTGTAAGCCTTGGGCCATACACGCCTTTTATCAGCAGAAACTTCTGCATGATCAAATCCTTCTGAAAGGAGAATCTAGCTTCTCTCACCACCATCAGCTTCTCTCACCACAGACTGTGGGCACTCAGAGCAGTGGTAGAGGCCGGACCTCCACAGGACTGGCTTCCCCCATAGGTGAGAGACCAAGGGTATACCTATATGGAAGATAATCCTCAATGCCTACCATGAACACTAAATCAAATACTTCTTCTTCAAAAAGTACTGATATACCAGGAGTACTCACCATAGTTTCTTCCCTATGATATAGCCACTCCTACAGCACCCATCTTTCTATAGAAGGATGAGATCCCAACCTGAATTAGCTATAGGCACACGTAACACTTGTTCCATAAATACTAAAATCCAGACAACTAAACATGGGAGTGTATCAGTTTTACTTAATACTTTAACTAGTTCTGTTACTACATGGTGAAATTTGGACACCCTTTTAAGGATACATCATATGGAAGAAAGTGGATAAAAGGCTCTAAGGATGCTTTCACCTCCATGCAGTCCTGCAGGTAGCCAGCTGAAGGTCTACAGGTATGTGCAGGAAAATTCCATCCCCAGCTCCACATGTTTCAAAGCTATTATATTATGTGACCAAGGTACAGGAACCAAAACTTTCCAGAAAGAAAATGAAAAAGGCAGGCTCAGGAGTCCCTCTGATGAAAAATCATACTATACCCCATATTATCTTTGTGGAACTGGCTGACACAGGAGATTGTGGAGACAGACAGCACCATCAGATTCAGAAATGGTTGTGCAAATTTATGGACAGTAGGTCCATAGACAAAAAGGGAACAGGAGGGAATGCACCCTGTAACATCCCTAAACCAACGGTGAATCTAGTGCAGTGCAATGGAAATGCACCAGAGAAAATGACTAAAGTTGCATAGTATCACTAAATAGCAACTCTAGTTATCATTCCTGCTGAAGTGAAAGTGTACTGGGAAACACAGCTGGTCTGATTTTGTAGAGCATTTAGAGAATCTATGTCCTTCGTAGGGAGTCAAAATCTGTTCTGCTTGCATCAGGAATCTGTGTGACATTCAGCAGACACGCCTCAAAACTATTGAAGTATGCATTTGTGTTTTCTATACTGGATAGAGCTGTGTTAACATTGATATTATGGGCAGCCCTACAGTTATTTCATTATTTTTAAAGTCTGAAGAAAAACAGCATTGTAGTTTTGTGTTCTTTTATCCAACTCTTGTATGCAGTGCTGGTGGAGTCAGGCACCAGTCTACTACTCAAATCTAGTGTCTCAGCCCTGTCCACCCCCACATTGCTGTTCCATAATGCATATTTGTGACAAACTTGGAACAACATCTGACCTTCGAGGCCTCTATCCACTTCCCTGCTGCCTGCCAACAAATTCTGGCTAACACTTAAAGAAGATATCTCACCACTGACCTGGCACCACAAGTTATCAGCCTACAGTGAGGCCCCTGCAGTTTAGTAAAGCAATGCCCCGAATACCCCAGGACTCCTAACCCTGCACACTCACACACCATGTTCGTCAGAATAGTGCAACTGATCTTTATTATTGCATCATTATTAATTTGAAGTATGTGTGCTCTTTTGCCTTGAAAAATAAAACAACAAGTCTGAATTCAAACAGTTAGGAAAAGGCAAGGGAATATAAATAACCAGGCATAACAGTCAAGAGCTTTCTGTAAGCACTTCATTATTTTAGATGACTTGGTGGAGGCAAAGTGACTGGTCTCACAAATTACGCTTGGACTTGCTACACCTACACCTAAATATATATTTTTTTCATATTTAGAATGGCTGTCCCTGCTCCCAGCCTTTCTGAAGATGTTGCAAAAACTTAGTAACTGTATCTCTTTCGGTAAGATATTTGCTAAATTCTTGTAAAATTTAGAAGGTCTGATAGGAAAACAACCTGGTACGGTTAACAAATTACAGTAGGACTGTGTGCTTAAGTAGATACCATTGCTTTTAGGCTGTTACTGCAAGGTTTGGAAAAAACCCAAACATTCAGGTACAGGAAAGAAGAAACTTAGGTTGTTTTCCTACAGAAATCTCAAGGCTGGTAAGAGTCTCAGAAGGTCACTTGGGAAAGGCTGGGATTATGTAAACTGTCCCAGGACCATGTTTATCTAATCCAGTTGCAAAGACTTTTGGTGATGAAGACAATTTCTCCACTACTTCCATATGCTTGCTGTGAAGAAACTTTTTTCTAATATTAAACTTGAATCTTCCTTGCTGCACCTGACCAGACTTTGCTTTACCCACCATGTACATGAAGTGCTCACATACATGAGCACAGGTATCATACTATCTCCCTTAGTCTTCCTGCCTCTGAGATGAAAGAAGCCACTTCATTACATCCTTCCTTGAGAGAAAAGTTGTTAAGAGCCCTGATCTTCCTCATGAGTAATCTTAGATTTTCTCTCCTTAATCTGTAAGCGTCTCTAAGCGCAGCACTCAGAACTAGGCACAATATCCAAGTTAAAACCTTACCAGAACCTGACCATCCCACATAGTGCTGGGGGCCAATTTGCACACAGCCACCGCTCCATTTCTCCCTTGGATTGGGAGCTTTGTCTTCTAGGCAGCAGCTCTATATTGTTGATTTATGTTGAGCTCTTGACCCATTTACAGGCTCTGCATACAGGCAAAGGCAGCTGTATTCTCTTGCCTGTTTGAGTTGCTGTAGCCTCGGTGGAAGTGATAAATAGACTGCTGTAGATTTATAGTCAGTTAGCAGATGACTCAAAATTGCACAGACTTTGCTTTTATTTCTTTACTTTATCAACAGACTCAAACTCCACAGGGTGTATAAATTCCACAAACTTTTCTTTCCTTCTGAGACTTTGGAACAGTGCAGGTCAGGCAGTGGGGGTCCTTTATACGGGACATTGCTTATCCCTACATGTGCTCGTACTCAAAAGAGAAGTTTGCATTCCCTCAAGAATATACAATTTATAGATAAATACATCTTTCTTATTTGGAAAGATTCATCAGTCTTGGATTTCAGGAGGAGTTCAGCTACTCAAGACCAAATAGGTATCTCAGTTATGAAGATATAGGCCACACCAAGCAATGTGCAGTGGGAGACTCAGGACAGGGAAGAGAAGTTGGTCTGTCTCATACTAAGTGACTTTAGAATTGCACATATAAAGTTTAAATTTCCAAACCCAACAATTAGCACAGCAAAAGCATTGAGACAAAAATGTATCTAGGAAATTATTGACAATTGCTTGGTAGGTAGGAACAAGCATGGAAGAAAAGGTTTCAACAAGTTAAAAAAACTCTCTTAGAGCAGAAAACTACCAAAAAAAGTAAATAAAACAAAAGAAAAGAACCCCCCCCCCAAATTAATATATCCGGAAAAAGTGATACTACTAAAAAAATGAGGCCTGTTTTTTAAGTTATTCTTTGAACAATTAAGATAATATTTCTTGTAATATATAAATAGGAAAAAAAATGAACTGTTCACAATATTTACACCCTTTGAAAACAATAAAAAGGAAAAAGTAAAAATATTCTTCATCTGGAAGAGAAAACCTGCAAAAATATTTACCAAAATACAAAATAGGTACTTTAAAATTACAGTGGTTTTTCACAGCCAATTTTAAAGTTACAGAAAAAAGATTTCTTGCATATTTTAGTATTAAACCTTTTCACTATGGTAAGTTTGTAAAAAGTGAGATATTACTAGGATTCCTTATAGGAAGAAAAACTAACATGTTAGTTGTTAGAAGACACTTCTTTTTTAAAGTATGTAAATCAGAAACTTGCTTAGAGTCAAATTTAAGAAGTAAAAAACCTTTTGAAATTCAATTGTACACACTTGCCAATTTAATTGCTTATTGATGGGTACTATAGTAAAAAAAACTAGCCATAAAATACACCTCTAAAAAAGCCAAACAAAATTAGAATTTTTTTTTAACTAAAGCTAGTGTCACATTTGGCCACCTGCAGTAGTCTGAACACCCAAAAGGTTTTTGATGTGCCAGCACAGCTTATGCTGGCCCTGCAAGCACAGCTGCTGACACCCACCACCAATGCAGGCCGAGTTACTCACGAAGTCATTCTCATGCTACCAAAATATTACTCTGCTATGGCCTGTGGCAATGCAGAACCCACTTTACAAAAAGGTAAATCATCCATACAGTGGATTTGGGCAGACAACAGAGCAGGAAGAACATCAAATTTCAGCTGGGTCACTCCTTTTCATGAGTTGGTGCATCTAAGCAAAGCCTGCATGGAGGGAGTCCATCGTGCCCAGAAGAAAACTGACTGTGGTGCGGCAAAATGAGAGAAGGAGTTGCAGAAAGGTCATGGCTACAGGTTGTCGGTGCAGCAAAGCAAGCAGACCATGGTGAGTCACAGTAACTCAGCAAATCTGAATAAGAATAGGTGTTGTTTGGGTTTGAGCCTGGCCAG